>AZLU01000331.1:0-33896 GCA_002224055.1 Pezizomycotina sp. ARF18 | reverse complement strand
GACCATTTCATTCCTCTCGCGATGAACATCGCGGCCTTATGCACGCTATTCTTGCTTGTCTGGTTCACACCTTGTGCAGGTCGGACCCGTCTCTTCAGGAGACGCAAACCCATCACTTCAACCGTGCCCTTAAACCACTTCCAGGTGGAGATAGAGGCTGCTAACAACGGTGACACTACCGTTCACGATAGTCCTTGTCGCGACGAGCCTTGTGTTATGTGTATATCATATGTCGCGGGCAGGTTGACGGAGAATACCGGCAACCTAAACTTCGTTGGATCCTCGATGTCATTCACAGAGCGAGAATCACGAGCTCGCTCGATTCAACCTTTGAATTCTTCGTATAACCATCACGTGCTTAACTGCATTACGAATATTGACCGACGTCTGACCTTCAATCCAGAGGAATATTGCCTGCCGAGTTTCCGTACGGCAGCCGGAAGACGGGTATCTTCGTCGGCGTCCTGGACGGACTTTTCTCTCAATATCTAAAATTACAGCGTTGCGGGATGAGGTCAGGCGCCGGAGGGTGAACGACATGCACCCGAACGTCGACTATGTCATTCTCACGAATGTCATTCGAAATTGAAGAGAAGATAAGGAAATTGGTCCCGTCGCATCCTCCGGTTCACACCGGTATAACCGCAGCACAACTTTACCAACAGTGTACGTGGTTGTACCTGTTCCGGACGGTATACCTTCTGCTCCGTCTCAGAAAGTGGAGGAAGCCGTGAACGAAGGCCTGCAGTATCTACGGATGCTTCCCGAGACGGAAGGCTCGATGGCATCCTGCTTATGCCGTTGTTTATCCTCGGCTGCTCCGCCTTCAATGCTAATCAGCGGCGGAGATCGAGGAAGGTTTCGACAAGCTAATGAGATATTCCGGCCTGGGCAATATCGCACGTTCCAAGGAGGTTGTACAGAAAGTCTGGGAGCTCATGGATTCAGGAGACGAACGGTCATGGGACTGGGAGAGGATTCTGCAAGAAATGGTTACGACTTTCTGATAACATGATCTTGAGTTGGAAACTCGTTCTATTGGCCGTTCTGTCTTTCTTTTCTCTTACTCTTTTCTATATTTATTGATATTCCACGGCGTTTTATGCAGCAATTGAAATGGGAATTTTTCCAAACCAAACACCCCCCCCCCAAAAAAAAAAAATAAAAAAAAGAAAAAAAAATAAATAAAAAGCAATTGCTGTCTATCCTCTTTTGTCTACGGACACCTAAGTCATGTATTAACATAATGTATATTTTGTCCCTGTTAAGCGTTTGTTTCTTGTGCCACATCTTTTTTTTTCTTTTGGTTTTTTTTATCGTATTACGAGCACTAATCACTATTGAGTCGGCGTTTTGAGATAGGGTGAGTTTCATCCCTTCCTATTTCTTGTTAAGTATGTATGTCTTTCTTGTTTGTCCCTTCTCGCTCCTTTCAAATATGCCAAGTATATAAAGTCCCTCCCTCCCTCCTGCGGCCTATCGTGTTTTCCAACATCACCTTTTTCTTATTTTTTTTTTTCATAACTGTTCTCTACCTCTCTATCATTATCTTTTATTTTTCGATTATTTTGTTCTTCTCTCAATGCATGGTTGGCGCGATATGGATGGACGGAGTGGAACCCTCCGAATAAAAAACTAACACATCGAAAATTCATCGACACGACGCACATGCAAATTTCTTTTTCCTTTCCCTTATACTTCAGTATACAACAACTCTTTCTTTTTCCAATCCCCCGTTAATCACTTATTCCTTCGATAAATCCTTTACTTTTTCCACCAAAATTTTTTACCGTTTCAAGTTGATATTATTTTTACCTATTATTATTTCTCTGTACATCCTGTGTTTCTTTTTTCTTTTCCAGATTGTTTTTGCGTCATCTTTTGCAAATACGTCTTTGTGATTTTCTCTGGCCAGGCTTTTCTCTTTTTTTTTCACTTCGTTTCGTTGTCTATCTCAACGGTATCGTTCTGCCGTTTTTTTTTTTTCTCCTTTTTTTGCTGGTCCGGGAGTCTGATCGAGACTAACCCAAGTTTCCTTCAACCTCTTCCTTCTATCTATTCCATATGTATCATACGTTAACAATTTCAAAAATATGTACATATCCTAGCTAACAGTCATCAGCTAGTTGTCCTTTCTTCCTTCCGTTCTTCAGTGTTTTTTTTTTTTTTTTTTTTTTTTTCGCCAACAATCGTCTTATCATAATGTCCAAAAGTGAATGGCTATTTTCTTACTCGACAAATTCATAACTCGATCTTTTTTTTTTTTTTTTTTTTTTATCGTCTTTTTAATTGACGAAGAAGAAAGAAAAAGAAAAAACCTTCGACTGCAGATGTTCCCCTAGCTCGATCAATGCCTGTGAAATATATCAATCAATATTAATCTTAAATACTTAACAGTAATATCAAATGAGAACCGAGAGGGAAACCCTTGTAAATAAACTGACACATTCTTGTCTAAATAGCAGCCTATACGGGTTAACCACCAATATTGAGAAAAAAATAGACAAATAATAAATAAAGATCAAAGATGAAAAAAAAATTTTTTTTGTTTTGATATTGCTGCAGAATGCTTATCATCGGTCTGTGGACCCCCTCGTCTGTCGCGGTGCTTTTTTTTCTGAGGTAAGACGTTTGTTTTCGAACATGGTGATTTGTCTTTTTTTTTTTATAAACAAAAAACCAAAAAAACATCCGGCCGGGATTGTTTGTTCTCTATTCCAAGCAATAAACATGAACATGAGTCAAACCAAATGTGCAAGTATATACTTTAAGAAGAAGAAAACAGTTGCATGGTACGTAGAACATATACCATGAAAGGCTTAATTCAGATCGATGTAACGATACACTACTTACCTTTCATCTGTCTTTGTTTACCCAGACTCTCGGCTCCCCAGATTGCGTGGTAAAATACGAGACATTTCCATAAACCACCAAAAAAGAAAAGAAAAAAAATGTCACATGCGAACACCACCGATGCTTCACTATATATAGCAAAAAAGAAACAAGCTACTACGATGATATCATTTTCCAAAAAAAAAAAAAAAAAAAAAAAACATTTAAAAATAACCAGGCCATTAGCAGTTGAAAAGGCTAGTAAAGTTAATACGCGAGGTACGGAAGAACCGCCCAACAAGTTCCGAAAAATCGTTGAAGATTTCCCTCCTTTTTGCACCATCTCTTCATGCTTGCAGAGTTTTTTCTTCTTAAAAGAGAAGAAATCTTGTAAAGGGCAAGGATATCGGATAAGTAAGGGATATCTTATTGCGGAGAAAGAAAGTAAAACACAATTTCCTATGATCACTGGTAAATAGCATGGTTGCTTGTTGAAGGGGAAAAGAAAATGCGAGGGAACAGTAGTAAACGATACATGATAACCATGACGAGCATATGCGATGCAGGCTGCTGCTGTCGACACACCCCTTCACCCTTGTCCATCTAGCATATTCCCTAATACCTCTTTATTTTGGGAAGATTTTTTGATATGGGAAATGTGTGTTTTTTCCCTTCTCATCTTTTCGTCATGATCTCCTTGGGTAGTGATGGGGAGTTTCCCTATTCTGCAGCTATTTGAGTATGATATTGTAATTAGAGCTGGAACGGTAGGTGGTCATTGCGCTTCGATACCGACAAAGGGAAAAATGTCATGGTAATCGATAAGAGGTAGTCAGGGTCCAAGAACCGCACGTAGCAGGTGTAACGAGGAGCCGGAACACATTCTGAAAAAAAAAAAAAAAAAAGAAAGAAAGAAAGAAAAGAAAACTCACTAATAAAAATGAAAATATAAATGAAAACCAGAGTAGACTGGCTGGGTAGGGAATTATCAACGGAAAATGCAGCAAGATGCTACTGAGCAATTGGAGACCCTCTTTCTATTAGTGGAAAAAAATACTTACAAAGAAATATAAAAAGCGACGAATTCCGAGTGCGGGGAAGTGGGGAAGTGGATCCTTTCTGGATTCGAGGGACCGGAGTTCCTCTCATTCCAAAAATGCTTTTCTCCATCTCCATTCGCTCTATCTCATGATGCTTGTCAGTTACAGGTATAAGGACAGTAATTTTTGTTAAGAAATTCTTTTAGTCAATTGATCGATCATGAGAGCGTTTTGCATTTTTTTAGCCTCTTCGAGCTTTTAATAGTAAATACGACTTGAGGAGTAAATTCCATTTTTCATACCTTCTTTTTTTCCGTTGTTAAGCCTCTCATGTTTGCTGATACGAAAACGTTAACATGGCTGAGCTGGAAATAGCTGAGAGTGGGGATGTAAATATATCTCGAGACATGTGCAGCCCAGAAAAAATGGCTAGCCCCAAGTTCCATTGCTGACGGTGGTACTCCACAGAAAAAGAAACAGGCGAGTTGGTTTTAGATCTAGAACATGGCTTGTTTTCGATATCTGGCTGGCTGCATCGCGTAAGTTTTAGCGAGGAGGGTTCGGAGGATTCAATAATGAAGTTCTGATATATAATAACATATAGTGCGCCCAAATTGAGGAGTGCGTTGGCGCATAAAAAAAAAAAAAAAAATTTAAAACAAAAATATCGAAACAACAGCAGATAGTGAATATACCGGCAAATACTGTAAATTGAAAAGCTATCTTTTAGATTTTAGGGTCGATGGCGCCATAGTAATAGATTTTGCCTTTTGTTTATAAATGAGAGAGAAGAGAGGAATCATATACGCTTATGTTACACCTTCGCTCTTTGCATTCTCGCTCAAGACAGCGCGAAGCCGATATCGCAGTTGGAAGATCTTCAATTGACAAGTAAACTGCTTAGATCAACTGCTTAGATCAAGCGTTAGCCGTTCCCCGGTTCGTGACTCAGGCGCAGGTTGAGATTGGAACATGTTGTAAATCTTGATTAATTCATGCGGGGAAGAAACACCCTTGTAATGGCGTTTAACAGAGCGAAATTTGCTTCGAGAAAAACCACTAATAAGAGATTTCTTGACAGCAAGTGTCCAAATGTGCAAGAGTTAGTGGATTTAGCCTCTTGCTCTTCTCTTTTGCTGTGCCATTTGCCGTGATAGTTGCGTTGTGCGGCATTGAATCGCGGCTGCATTTGATCGTGGGGGTTCAACATGCCTGCCTTCCCTGGTTTCTGCGCCACACGCTAGCTTTTGCAGATAAGTTGGAAGAAAACAAAATTGAAAAACTTGCGGGCTTAGGCGTCGAAGGCGGTGGCCGCTAGGTTAAAGATGCCGTTTACGCCGCTGCAAATTAAGCGGATTAGCCCCCAGTTATGCTGACCCGGTGTTATTACTCCCTATTATCCTCATCATTTTTTATACGAATTTTTACCCGTTCATTCTCAGAGCAGTAGCTACGACAATAAGCAAGACTTACCTATCGCTAGCGCAGAAATGTCTATAGATATTCCCGTTCGTTTTGCCGCTCCGTTGTCGGCAATAGGAGCGCACTTTTGTCGGATAACTTCCGCATAAGTTGGCAGAAGATGATTACCTTAGCAATGCCGATATACGTTTGTTTTATTTCCAAGAGAAATGACGGGCTCTAACGGCAAATCCGTGCCCCTTCCCATTACCTTTAAACTTCTACGGAGTTCTAGTCGGTAATATTAGCCACCGTAGTTCTGTGAAAGTATAATCTTTTCATTTCTTGTGCCCTCCTTTTTTTTTTTTTCTTTCTTTCTTTTTTTTTTGTGCGCATGAAGCCCGGCGGGTTAGTGAATGTCTCAAGTAGAGGCATGACAGGCGATGGAGAAAGCCAATGAAAAACTTTATCGCGGCGCCGGCTCGATCCGAGAGTAGGGCTCAAACAGAGCTACAGATGGCGTGTTCTACTCGTTGTACACCACTCTGACTCGAAAGAAACCGGAAGATATCCTTCGGTTTTTCCGCCTGGGTTTGTTTCATTTTAGGGTTAGATCAACAGCGAAAAAAGGATATAGGGTGGATAGGCACTTGAAGCGTGCTTGAGGAGAAGGAAGCTTACTGGTCGGGAGACCTGCTTTTTTCTCTCTCTCCCTCTCTTATCGACTGAAAGGAATGATATGACCTGATATTTTCCCCTTATTTCTTTTTTGGTTCTGTTTCTTTCCTTCTATTTCTCTCTTCGACCCATCCTGACTCCTTTCCTCTAGCTTCGCGCAGCTCTTTCCTCTTAATCTTACGTGCGGTATTAAATTTATTTATTTCTTACTCGTTCGATTACGTCCAATGAACCTCTCAGATCCCCTAAGTACTTGTAAGTGTAACTGTGGGCCTCTCCCCTATACTAAACATGCGTATAAGAAAAAAAAAGTGACTAAAGGGGTTTGATCTTTACGGACCTTTTTGCTTATCCTCTTTACGGCAAGAGAATTTCAAACGGACTGCGCGCTGGACTGCGTGGATGGACGCCAGCAAGCAAACCCCATCCTATCACCTATTAGCATGTACAAGGAAAAAGAGGGTAAAGAAGAAAAAATAAATAATAACAAGCAAGTAGGTAAGAAAAAAAAAGGACGCAGAATTTCTTAGCCTCTTTTTGCGACTAATAAACGAGCTTCGAATCTCATTCGTCGTGCTGTTCACTTTACCCCACGTGGGAGGAAGCAAGAATCCATTGATAGGTAAGGCCAGGAATTTTTTTCGAACACACACCTTTTAGTCATGTGAACTATAATGACCCGACTAACCTGTAAACGACGTTCGGCAGCAATGCGTGTGTAAAGTGATGCATGTGCAACATCCAAACTCCATGCTACGATCGTCGATTGCTGAGTAGCCCGCATCTCAAGATTGCTGCAAGACCCTACGACGGAGCTTTTTTTTCTTTTTTTTCCGGGAAAAACGAAAGATCCGTCACCTATTGGCCAAGGAAGGTCTCACCGCGGACGTGTGGAGACGAAAGGATTCCAGGCTTTTTTCTTTTTTTTTTTTCTTAGCTCACTTAGCTACGGCCGTAGATTGCAAAAATTTGCCATCCAACACTAACGTAGGCGCAATTCAAATAGGGACGGGAGACGCCGAGATAATAGTTTTCGTCGAGTAAATTCTTCATTTGTTTCTATGTCTCTGAACAGGTTCGGGTTACACTTATATGTCCGAAAATTGTAATCGGAGTTTCTCTCGCTGCGAGTGGCAGTCCACGCTCAAACTATATCGTAAACCGCTCTGGGTCTGGACGCTGCTTCTTTCATGATGGTAAGTTCACTTCAAGGTCTTTGTATATGTGCTTCTACTATCACTGTGTAGCCAGTCAGCAGGATGAAATTCATGATTCAAAACGGAATATTTGGCTTTAGGTCTTGGAGGATCTTTGTTTTATTGTTGTGAAATGAGTGATTATGTTTTGTTCTTTGCAGACTTGCTAACCCAAAAGATAGAAGAAACAAATAAGGAAGAGGGAGTGAATGAAAATTATCTTATAACTTCAAATCATTTTTTTGTCCAAATTTTTTTTTTTTTTTTTTTTTTTTTTTTCCGGGATTGCTCTTCCCTTCTAGATTTGCTTTGCCCCTGAATACCCCCCCCCCCCCCAAAAAAAAAAAAAGTAAGCAATGCAAAAACGCTAGCTTTTCTTTTAGCTAAGGAAAACTGTTATCTCTTTCGCGCTTTTTTTGCCTTTTGAAAAATTCGTTCTTTCCTTTTTTTTTTTTTTTTTTTTTTTTTTCATGAATCGTCCATATATCTTTGAAAATTGAAAAAAGTGGATATCGTTATCGTCATAGCTCGTAATGATAGGCCCTTTTCGTTATTGCCTCAGCGAATGCAAGGCGACTTTCTTTCCGGCCGTTCTCTCGTAAAAAAAAAATTATATATGGTGGTTCGATGTCGAATGATGTGCTGATCAATCGCGTTATTCTGGATTGCGCTCTTCGCACTCTCGTGGTCGAGTCCATTGCACGCTCTGCCATCTTCAGACATCGGTTTCGTTCGGCAGAGGCTGAGAGAGGAGGAGCTTCGTGCGCGGTCCGGTATATTTCCTGCATAAGACGTGGGGTGATTAGTAAAATAGAAAATACGCTAAGCAATGCATAAAGTAGTGGCATCTTATTGAAAGCAACACTTACTTCTTCGCTCCGGCCCACCACCAAACCATAGAGAAGGCGCCGATGAACAAAGTGACCGCAACGGCATAGTTCCTAAACCAACAAATAATATTGAGTGATTAGCAAAATGTCTCAAAAGTGGACTAGACCGTCGCATAGCGCGGCAGTGAAAGAAAATAAAGAGAGGAAGAAGGGTTTACATGTTATTTCCAGTAATCGGCCTGACTGGCGGGAAGAAAAGGACGACGCTGATGAATACAACCCAGGTGATCGCGATGTAGTTCAGCGGTTTACCGAGCCTTCCAAGTGTGAAACGGTCCATAAACGAATTCGACCTCCTTTCTGTATATGTTTCTAGCGAGTATAACGGCGATGTAAGAAATATCGAGACACGGCGCAGTGATGGCGAAGATGGACAAAATAGTAGCTGTAAGACCCCACGCTATTAGGACTAGTATGATACAGCAGCCGACGACGAGCCAGACAGAATTGACAGGAGTATGCGTAAAATGATTGATCTTGCGGAAAAAGCTGCGTTTTAACGGAAAGAATGTCAGCAAAGGCGATACTGATGGCAATCTGAATTTTAGCACAAATATATTAGAGAATTATAAACAATTTACTTACTCAGAAAATGGGAACGCGCCGTCCTGGAAAAGGCATAAGCCATCCTAGTATCAGCCACATGGCTGAGAGACCAGTAAAGAATTGAATAAGGATGACCCAAAACCACATTGCGGTTCCTCCAGTACGGCCGCCAGCATCGAGGAATATTCTGCGCGCAACCATGCCCGTTGGAGATTCCAGAACCCTGTCAAGGTCTTGAATGCAGAAGCACAGTGTGATAGTTATCATCCATCCGACGATGCCCGAGATTGCAACCGCAGATGTAATGCAATCGGGGCGCGGGTTTGGGCGTGATGAGTTTCTTCGGACATCTGAAAGAGAAGGGGAAAGGATCAAACAGTTAGTACAACAAAATGGCCAGATGGGGCGAAAACACAGCAAATCAGTAAGGCTATCAAAAGCATGCATGGGAAGTTCCATCATAGTCCGTCATCGTCCAGGCGACAGCCAAAACCTTTCACGCCATTTTTGTTAGCAAGAAAATTCCGACAAAGTGAATTACGACAATCGTAGAATTCTCTCTACGAGATTTTTCCCGCAGGGCCAAAAATTAATTACTGAGAGGCTGGGCACGAGACAAGAATTCTCTTATTTTTAATATAAGACCTACCGAGAAGAAATGAAAATCCCTTGCTTCCCCATCCCGAACCGTCCGTGACATGACCAAAAACCCAAGACGCAGGTTGTTTCTCTGGCGTCATAGCGAGAAGCGCGATGCATATTCCAATAGACGCAGTGACTGCAGCAGTATATATTAATAAGCGGCACAAAGAACCCTTATAGAATCTCGGAGAAGCTTACTGTTAATTGGTGCAAACCACAAGATCATGTTGTGCAAGGACCTTGTAGTGAAAGAGCAGACGACACCCATAACAACGAGCAAACCGATAGTGTCACTACGGTTTGTGCGGCGTTTCTAAATGGAGAATTAGCCAGCTTTTTCGACATAAGACGGCTCCCTCTCTCCACTTCTAAAATAAAAAGGCGACTTGCAGACTTACGGAACATAGGAATATTTTTCGCCGTCCCAGTGGGAGTTCATTGTGACTGTGGCCAGTATCATCTGGGCAACAGAAAACGCGACGCTGGCAACACCAGCCGTCTGTCCGAGAAAATTGCACCATCCTATGACCCAAGCCCAGACGGCGACTTTTCTCTCCGGAACAACGAACTTTGTAACGAAGTACATTCCACCGGCAGTAGGGTATGCAGAAACCAGTTCCGCGACTATTTTGAAAGAAAAGTTTAAATCAGCACGATGCATATTGCAATTAATATAAAACATATCTTACGTGAGTTTCTTCCTCTGAAACAGGGGGAAAAAAATTCTTGGGTACAGTATAACATCGATCATCCGCTTCCTCTATTACTTACCAGAACACGCAATGCACATTGACATCAACGAACCGAAGAACCAACACCAAACTGCCGCACCAGGGCCCCCAGAAGCGATAGGGATGTTGAAGGTTCCTGGCACGGAGCCGAGAACACCAAGGATGGAGACAGCATAGCTCACTGTCGACCACAGGTTAAACTCTCGTGGAGTTCCTAAGTGGAAGCGATATTAGCTAGTGAACTAGATAGAGAGCATGTGCAGATCATATTATCTGATACATAATTGCAGGAGGGGTTGGTAATTGTTTACCTGTCTGTAGCCAATCTGAGCTAACACTCTCTCATCGTCGTCTTGGGGGATCGTTTCCATAACACTCTGGCCGTGAGTCAAATAGGCCTGGTCATCGTCCTTCAAAACCTTTGGTAAGGCGCGGAGCTCCAGAAGGCCCAGGATTTGGATTTTTGGCCATTATCTCTCGTCAAGTATTGTTTTTTTCTATCAGGCTTTTTTTTTTGACAGCCCTATAGAATGATCTATTAATAGTGGTTAGCCTTCAGACTTGTCTGCAAATATCTTTTCTGTATATAAACAGATCAATCAATATAAACCAATGCCACGGTTTCGAACAATTGAAAGAAACCGGGTTGGTTTTCTTTTTTTTCTTTTTTTTTTTTTTTTAATGGAATAGAGTGTTCTCCGCACCCGTTCTGAGAATGAACCTGACAATAATATGTCTCTCTGCCTATTGCATATCTGAGCGTTAGTCCTTGCAGATGATAATGGAGGGTACGAGGATATAAGAAGATAAGTAATGAGACAAATAATGTAGATAAGTTAAGAAGGAGGTCTAGGAAAAGAAGGTAACGGAAGAAAACCTGAAATAAAAATACTTTATAAAAAAATTTAACAAATAAAAAGAAAAATAGCAAAAAGTTACTTCAATAGCTTCTATTAGCACAAGCATTGCATTGGGAAAATGCGAGAAGAACTAGAAAGAAGAATATATATAAAAGGAATTTCTGAGAAAATCTCAGGAAGAAGGAGAGCTACTTTAATTGTGACATTCCCAACAAAAAGGAAAAAAAAATTGCAGTAGAATAAATAAAATAATATCGATAAAAATTAGGGTCTAGTGGCTCTTAGCTGGGAAAGATTCGGTGATAGAATCAATTACTTACCTCTGTACAAATTGGATACTAATACTAATACTAATACTAATACTAATACTAATGCAAAGCAATCGCAATGTCGCGATGAAAAAAAAAGCTGACGGACCTGTACTGCGGCGACCGGAGCTCGATATAAAGAAACGAAACTGCAAAGCTGGCCCTCCAGTTACGGTATTGTGATTACCAGACCACAACGAATCCTCTAAACAATATTTTATATAGCAAAGGTACTCTAGGTCAACCGCACGTTGAACATTGTAAAAGACAGTAAAAAAAAAAAAAAAAAAAAAAAAACTATACTGCTTGTCATTGGATCGCAGATATCTACTAGAAAAAAAAGGAGTCAAGAAAAGAAAAGAAGAAAAAAAAAAAAACGGAGTCAAGAAAAAGAAAAAAAGAGGGAGTAAAGAAAAGGAAAAAAAGGCGCCGAAAAGAAGAAAAGAAAAAGTATATATAAGAAAAGAAAGTTAAGAATAACAGAATAAAGACAATAAAATTTTTTTATTCTAATAAATAAATAAAATAAAAAAAAATAAAATAAAATAATATAAGAACGAAGCGGCGAAAAGCCGTGCATCATGAAATAAAGTAAGAAAAAAGAAAAGAAATAAAGAGAAGGAAAAGGAAGAAAAGTAAAATGGAAAAGAGTAGGAGGCTAAACGTGGGAAGGGACAAAATTCGGAAGGAAAAGAAAAGAAAAAAAAGGGAAGAATGAAGGAATGAAGGAATCTTGCGCCAATGATATGGTACTTACATGGAAGAGTACCTTGTGGTAGGTGCACCCATCTTTGCTGAGCGCGAAAAGATATATGCACTCTCTGGATTTTTCTTTTTATCCATGACAGAATTTGGGTGTGGATCATGCATGAGCATTGCAAAGGAACAGAAAATTAAGAGAGGGGGAGAAAAAAAAAAAAGAATAAAAGGAAAGGAAAAACCGGTGGAATAATTTAATGGAGGAGCCCGTCCTCTAAGCACACAAGCTGCATTGTTTAAGGCAAGAGGCAAGACCGGATCGGAGAGAGAATATTGATGGATAGGCAGGATGCTCCGGCCGGCACCATATCCGTAGGCGACGACTGTGTCCAACGGCGCTTTGTATGTTAGGCTTTTCTTTCCCGTTTTGGTTCCGCCCGTTAATTGCCTTACAGGTCGTTGTAGCTGAGTCATTTCCGTCTTGATATCTGTACTTTTCCTGCGTTCTGCGGAAGAAGGGAAGATGATACCCAACCCTCCTTGTTTATAACCTAAACTTCTCTCAATTTCAGCACTGATTTCGCGATTTAATTTTTTCCTCCCTCATGACACCTCCCGGACAAAAGGTCAAAGAAAGCGACGCAATTGAGGAGACGACCGCTTACCAGCGGAGATAAAACTTAGTTGAAGGATAAGCGCACCACTAGTAGCAAATAAAACGAGTTTCGTGGAAGATGTATATCATAAGACTTTAGCTCAAAAGCACGACAGTGTGCAGTATGTATGTATATCAATGGCAGTATAACCTGCAATGCATGGAAATAAAGTTTCTTAGCAGGACCTTCCAAGGAGAAGAGCAGGTGATGAAAGCCTCAGGCAAATTATCGTAAAGGTAGTGAGTAGGTGAGCATAGGAGAATTAACTCACTCAATTCAGGGAAATAAGATAAAGGGAATATACAAACACGGAGCAAGTTACCGAAATCAAACCGCGCGTGTAGATGCTTCTTACTAAACCGTTAATGTGGAGACAATGTGTTGGCAGAAATCCGACCTGCGTGTATTGATTAGCTCTCGGCTGATCTCGTATTAAACTATATTTTGCATATATTCAACGGTCAAAATGCAAATGCTGTGCCGTGCGCAGTCTCCCAGATGGTTCCCGTTCCTTATTGAGTCAGTGATTAGGGCTCGCTGAGAAGGGTATCAGATAGGGGTCTTACTATAAATGTCATACTCTAGAGAGGGTTACCGAGATTGCTCATTCCTGAAGAGAATATTTAGTCTAACTTACATATCTGCGGTGGAAAGAGGGAAGGGATGGAGTAGCAGAATGGCATCCGGGGCAGCCTCTGAGCAAGGACCATCTCATGTTTATTGTCAGGCGTTGTAAAGATCTTACTATCTGATGTAAGCGTAGAACAAGGTTTGGAGCTAAATGTAGCACTATTGATTGATAACCATCAGCCTTGAATCTCGAGACGGATGTGGATTCTTTTGATAGGGACGAGAGGAAATATAACTTGGGAAAAAAATTTTTTTTTTTTTGGGGGGGGGGGGTGTCGCAATATCGTCTGCTTCCATTTACTTCTTTTCTTCTCGTTTCAAGAAAATCTGTGGCCACATTCAATTATTTTTCATGCGGTTGTTCAAAAAAACGTGGCCATAAGCGAAGAATGAATTTGGAAGGTCTCGGGAAGGGGTTTCGTCGGACATCGCTCATACCACATCCAGAAATCCAAGTCGCGAGATGCTTGTGCACCTGGATGTCCGGGCTGCGTTCTCATGAGAACTCGCGGATAATTGTTTGACAAATTTGGAAAGCACCCAGTCAGTGCCATTGCCAATTGTTCTGGCTATAGGATATTTCGCATCCAATCTTTATTCTCTTCGAGTGAGTGGAGCAACATGAGGAGGTGCGGTACTGGAGTGGAATGACAATTAAACTGATTAGTATAGAAGGTATGTAAGGACAACGAATTCAACACATATAGTCATAGCGACATTCAGTTTATTTCGAACGAAAATGAAAAAAAAAAATTCTTTCATTTACTCCACTAGCATTAATTTTTTTCTTAAATGCAGCTCTGCTCTTAGCGGCCGTTATAGTTTAGTTCATCAGTCGAATCGTTGGGAGTCTTTGGCGATAGCATATTCGCACTTTTCAAATTTCGAACCTAGGAAATGAATGTTAACGTTGCAGCGTTAGTGGGGAAGGAGCGGGCTCAAAGTAAACGCCAAGCTAAAAACGCCACCAAACTTGTCGCCCCATAACAGGATAACAGGAGGGAGCTCATGGGACGATCTTCGTCGGATTTCCAAGAACTGTTCCTAGCTTCAATGCCTTAGCGCGTTGACCCGTACCCAAATAATGACGTACCCTCCCGTCTCAGAGTCCAAATTGGAAGACGGTGGCCAGCACCATACCAAATGGAACTAACTCGTCCACCGCAACTCCTGTTGTAAAAACACGCGAAGGATTTTGAACAGAAGGGGCTGGCTGGTTTAATGAAGAAGATATTACGGAGAGGATACTGTAACCCTGTCTACTTAGGAGGTTTTCTTTTTCTTTTGTACTAACTTTTTTTTTTTTTTTTTTTTTTTGAAAAAAAAACTCAAAAAACTCGGATATATGCGCGATTTTCTTTAATAACGATAGTATCGTGGGTGACTTTACCAAATGCTCCATTTGCTATTAAGTCTATCCCTTTCTTCCCCTATAACCCATGCCGAAAAGATGAGGGAAACGGATAAGGAGAGCCTAGTAAAACTCGAAGCTCTCTTTCTTTTCTCCTTTTTTTGGCGGCCGAAGTTTTAAGAAGCTTGAAAAATTGCCAACCAAATCAAGAAAACGACCGAAAATGGCAATTACTCACTTTGGGTTATTTGCAGCTGTTGATCCAGCAGATAGCGCCGTAGACACGTATACTTCAAATCGACGGCCTACAATTCAAATGCCCCGTTAATGTCAACTTCTCAGGCTCACACTTTCCAGGTTTCTTGGCTTTTTTTTTTTCATTTTTTTTTTTTTTTTTCATTCTTTGTTTTCCTTCTTATTCATTTCGTTTCTATTTCTGCGAGCCAAAAAAAAAAAAAAAAAGATGGCGGATACTCAATATAGAGCGTTCGCGCATCATTGGTAGATCGTACTAGAGTGTAGTCAAAACGCACGGACCTGGCAGTAAGGTATCGTAAAAAGATAACGTTACTTACCCTTTTTTCAGAACGGTCTAGTATATCAAACATGAATTGGTTCCCTCACAAGATGGACTCAACGCCTGCCGTTCCGTTTCTTTCTCTCAGCCGAGGATGTCGTACATGATCGCTTGCGTACTGTGCGTATTCTGAGCGCGGACGACTGCCCTGCGGCGACGTTTTTGGTCGCGTTAGTAGGCTTATCTGCTTTTAAACACGCGGAGGAAAAAAAAGAAACAGGGAAAGAAAAAAGGAAAACGAAAATGCTCCGCAGACATGCGGGGACCGGCGAGGTGGTCATATGGCTCTCCTGCTTTACAAATCAGCCACTTGTAGGCAACGTATTCGCGATGGAGCCAGAACACCCCAATAATGATCGAGAGCGTGCCGGAAAGACAGGTGGATCCAGAATTTCAGTGGGGGCCGCACCGCACCGGAAATCGAACACTTTGGTTGTATCTTGGATTCTGTGGATCTTGCAAGGTGTCTCCTACGAGCAGCAGAAACGGGAAAAAAAAAAAAACTTGTTCTGACAGAGTAATTCTCGTCAGCATTGCCTACAAGAACGAAAGCATTGAGGGTAACCAACTTCTCGAAGATGTGGGATGAACATGATCTGGAGAGAGTCAAAAGGGTCTGCGCCAAAATACCTCTTCTTCAAATCCTTGGAAGTGAAAATTTGTTGGACTTTTGATCCCCCACCCTTCTTTGTATTACTCATAGCAGGTACCCATCGTCCCTTCACCCCTTCCTGTCCGTCGTCTCCTCCATAATCGAGGGCGGTAGATCGTTATTTTTTTTTTTTTTTTTTTTGAGGCTGTCTGGGCTGTTCCCGTTTGTGTCTTGGAAATTTGCGTGGGCTTTTTTCCCCTTGCTTAGGGACTAACGGGTGTTTCTAGTATCGTTTAGTGCTAGTACAGTAGGCTTTTGGCTTGTTTCATCTTGACCGAAAAAAATGATATATTACCAGTATATCATGTTATTATCATCATCGGGTGATATAACGAAGTATTAAAAGTATAAGGCAAGCCGCAAGCAAGATGAACGAAACTGTATGCAAAAAATAATTATTTATTTGTTTTTTTTTTTTTTTGGGCAATTTATTGTTTATTTATTTAATAGAAGTAAATATCGTTAAGTATCTTATTTTATGTTTATTTTCTGTCCGCTGCCCGTTAATCACACCAATCTTGGAAAACTCTGCTGTTATTGTTTTTTTTTTTTTTTTTAAAAAAAATAATAATTTAATATACAGGGACTAAAAAAATAAAATAAAAAAAATAAATAAAAAGAGAATTAAAAAAAAAAAAATAAAAAAAAAAAAAATAACCCGTTCAAGAATGAAAGAAAGATCATGGTTGCTCTTTCCCTCGTTCTCTCCTTCGTTCAGATTAAAAGAAACATGGAAGCATTGCTGCATCCGCGCCAGTAGATATCGATTCCTTCTTTCTATAATACGATGTCGCTTCTTATCTCACGGTAACTATTGTTGTTGTTGTTGTTGCCTCAATCCTTTCTTTTCTCTTTGACCCTATTACTTGATAAAATTTCATTCCATGCTTCACTTCACATGTGCGTATGTGGGAATAAAAGGAATAACCAGGTTCTTCGCGATGTTCATCTTACCTCTCACAGATCAGGCGTGTATTCAGCAACGATCCGCTCGAGTTCGTCTACGGGCACATTTACGCGGCCATTTATCAGCAGCTTCTGGCTATCAAGCCCCTCTCCCGGCCTTGAAACTTTGTTGAAGCATCGGAAAGGCCGAAGGATTCGAATTGCGAACGTCGAGATCACGGAAACCGTCGAGTTCGAAACTGCCGACTGCAGTTGATCAAATGCCGTCTTTCATTATTTTTCTTTCTGACCCTCGAAAACCCCTACCTGATGTTGATTTGCCCACCTTCACAGCGGCCGTGCATCGTTCTGTACGTAATATTGCAAACATGCATTCACGTTCTTCCCTTTACAAAGTTTATTCACCAAGACGCGCATACTGCTATTTTTACGCAAGCCCTTTAAGAGAAGATTCAGAAGGGAAGGAGGAAAAGGAAAGTGAAAGGAGCAAGTGGAGGAAAGGGAGTGATAAGAACAAGGAAGATATTATCAGGCATCAACGAGTAAAGGCTTACATGGGAAGAAATGGTCTCCGTATGTCTTTATCCAGTTGTGACGAGAGGCTGTTCTGGCAGGCCAATAAGGACGAAGGAAATTGCTACCGACCGCGACATCGTGCAGCGCATACCTGGAAGTATAATTTGTTCTCTCTCTCTTTTTTTTTTGTTTTTATTTTTCACACCGCTGGGACCAAAAATCAACCGTTCGAAAGAGCAAATAATTTGCAAGAAAAGCGGAGTGGGCTGAAAGGAAATGGCTAAACGCAGAACTATGTCCACCCATGCGATGCAACTGACTTGAGAAGCCTCAATAGAAACCGATTTGTTTAACCCCTTCAACCATAAGGGAGCACTCCTCCTTTGGATCCACTTTCATGACTTGAAAAAAAATATGAAGCCTGGCAAATGAAGTAAGCTCGGTATACAAAAGTACGCGTGTGGATTCGGCCCGCTTCTTACGATACTCCTTCGTCTCGCCCGCTGCAGCGGAGAGTCCGTTCCGGTCTGCATGCTGAGGAGGTCTATGCTAGATTACGTCGAAAGCACTGAGAACGAATGCCCCCGATTGACCATTGGCTATCACGCATGCCTCCCTTTTTTGCCTAATATCATACTTTACTATAACCCCAAGCTGCGAAGACGTCCTGCAGGTTCGGCGGATGTACGGAAGGAGAACCCCCGAGCCGTGGCATGTCTACTGGGTAGTTCAAAATTGGGCTTAGCCGGCAGCAGCCTCGTTCAGTGCTGTCCAGTTGGAATCGTTCGCTGGGCGGTGAAAAACAATTTATAAAAAAGGAAGTTTTACCTCTCAACGATAACCTGGAAGAAAAAGAAACTAACGGCATACTAAAGACAGAAAAACAAGAAAAACTAACGACCCCACATTGTGGCAAGAAGTAGACTTCCATCATGTGGGCGTCACGATCATACGATAACAAGCTATTGGAAGTAAGCCATTTCCCGCTCGGCTAGGTTCCTTTTCATCGTCGATCTTGTTCTGAGGCCATGAAAACATTCCCTTCAAGGCGCATCTTCGTTATTTCTCTCCATTATTTCTCTCTACTTCGGCTGAATCCTCAAGGTAGAACGGGTTTATAGTATTAATGAAAGTTCTATGGCCTTTGGAAGCATATACGGTCTCATTCTTCTATCCGCTGACATGCATTTACTCCAAGTTTGTTTTCTCACCGCTTCATTTATTTATTTCTTTGATATATTTTTTTTCACTCTGTTTCTCTGCCTCCTCAACCCCTTTTCTTGCAATTCCAATGCCCTTTCTCTTCGAACACCAAAAGCTCATCGCTTCATGCCGCATCTCAGCATTTTTTTAAGACCATGCATGAACTTATTCAGCGTCCCTCTCTGCAACTCATTGACGATTAAGAACACTCTGTCCTCCGCTTACTTTTGCCTCCATAGGGCACATTTTTTACCCAAGTTGGTCAAAGATTTGCTAGCCAAGATCGAGGCCCAACAACCATAACCACGAGCTGAGTCCGTCCATCCTCCGTCCAGGTTTTATCATAACCAAAACGACTGTTGAATTTTCTGGTACGTCCGATAAAAGTCAGTCCTCCATGCATGGATATACATCTGAAGAGTTTCAAAAACCGAAGACTCATTGATGAGAAACAATTCACTAGTATGAAATATAGAAAAAAAAGCGCCCATTTGGACTGATCATATGTGTGGACAATCTTATTCCGGTTTCCGCAACACCCCACTAAACCTTGGAATTCACAAAATGATATTACTGTGACGAGTTGAGTATACAATACTTTAGGAAATATACAAATTTTAGTATTTATTCTAAGTTATTAAGAAGCGATAGAAACAAGAAGTGGTGGTAGGGAAACAAAAACTTCTCTCTTTCATTATCCTTATTTATTTATTTGTTTATTTTTCGGGTCTTATTAGACCGCGTAGGCCTCGTGCTTAAATTATTTATTGAAGGAATTTCAATATATCAGCTGATGATAGCCTGTCAAAGAACGTCCCACCGCTGATAAACAATGCGCACAGAATACGAATTTTGCTTCACCTGAGGATATTTTAAACTTAGGGTAAAGAAGTGCCTATCGATTTTTGACGATACACATAACGGCAGCCACTGTGTCTTACTTATCTAATAGCATCCAGTACCCGGTCGAAGCAATTTCGTCAAATATTTCGCGAAGTAACACGAACCTGCACGAACTCATGTCTCATCACAAACCACAAAAGCCACACGGTATCATGTGCACTGCAATTTTACACCGCAGAGAGCACTTTAATCGCATGCTGCATTCTAGCCTATAACACGTTCGTCATATCGGACGATATATTTCAATTTCCACGGATAAACTTCTCGGCAGAACTGCTATTTGGTTGTTAACACCAGTGCGAAAGCTCTTCGGAAATTTATCTTCTTAACAGTTACTAACAGTCTATTATCTACGCGAAGATACTCAAAATGGAGGTCAAAGAAAGGGGAAAGCTCATTTTCACATGTTGGAGTACCCACTCGAGGAAACTTGAGTACGTTTCCTCGCAAAAGAATTTTTCGTTAAATGAGCGAACGTAAGTTGTCCGCAACTCGCCAACCATCCTGAGAATCGACATTGTTACAATATGAAACATTTTAAGGGAATGAATTATTTGAAAAATACTGCGAGTCAGTGGCTCTCGCATATGAGACTGGCAGAGGAGGCGACATCGCTTCGCAGTCTCGTATAAGTGTATATTCGTACATGTGCATTTAACCCCCGATCCCGGGCGCGAGAGCTTTCTAATATTTTTTTTTGCCTTAGCTTTCTTTTATTCTTAGGCTAATCGCGCGTTCAGCTCACTATCTGACGTCTGTCAGGAACAAAAGACTACTCGGCATTTTCGGTAGCTGCCAACTACCGTCCGCTCGTCATACTCACCCAGATGTCTAGAAGGACTTCTACCTCTAGGCAGAAGTTAACACTAAACTGTCACAGACATACGCACACGCACACCCTACGTGCACCAAAAGAAAAAAGAAAAAGAAAAAAGATCATCCCATTTTAAAGCTTGTTCCACCAGGATCGGGCTTGTTTAAATGATTAAAGGGTTTTCGCCTCCAGAAAGCGATTCTTAGTATTTTTATTTATTTATTTTTTTTTTGGTTGCGGAGGTTGTCGGTAGCTTGCTTACTTCCGTCGTTTCGGCTTTTCCACGCTAATTTCATGTACTCTTACGTTTAGTTTACCCAAGCCAGCATGTGGCTTCCATCGTTTTTTTCGAGAATTTTGCAAAGATGCCACATCCTCGCTAACACATCACTTATAAAAATATTAAAATAATAACAAAACAGCCAATTCTTAAGCTAAAATATAAGAAATATATCGAAAAATATCTAAAATAAATAACATCTAAGTATTATAATTTTTTGTTTAAACTTGGCTTTCTTTTTAATACGGTCGGAATGTTAAATTATATAAAAAATAAAGGAATTTCGTGGGGTACGAGCTCGTGTTTCAGATTTCCACGCGCCAAGGCTTAAGTTTAAGTATCTTATATAAATTATTATTGCTGAGCACTCAGCTTCTGCACGCGCCTGCGTGCGCAAAATAAGAGAAATTTCGGTGTTATTTTATATGTACTACCGAGTTTTATATAATAATAAAAATAACTAAAATTATATTTTTAAAAATACATATATAAATTTTCTTTCAATTTTGCTGCTTATTCATATATTTTTCTTATAAGATTTATCAAAGAAATAAGATTTTGTGCTGTCGGGGGTGTGGGCATTTGCAAAAAAATTTTGTGCGTGTGGGCAATTTTGCGAAATTCTCTATTTTTTTCCTGGCAGCATTTTTTTTTTTTTTTGGTGGAAGCGGGGTAGTGAATCACCGCCGAGAGGTCCGTCCCAACGAGACGAACGCCAAAAACAAAACCTTCCCTCGCGGCAGACCCAGGACCATGGCATCGAGTCAGCTCGTCCACTGCGCTGGAAATACAATGTCAAATGTAAGACATGGCGTTAAGTTGGCGTTCAAGGATCACCGGTGTCAGTTATTTTGACAGGATCTAATACTCCTATATATACTCTCCCTTGAACTTGGGCTTCTAAAGAAATGAGGCGTTTTTTCTGCAACCTCGATTACTTTGCTCCCTCTTGGCTGAAGAAGGGTCTCGAAGTGAATCCGTCTCCACGGATTCGGGACCCAATCTCAGTATCGGCCGGGCGATCAGATCGGGCTCCCTTCTTTTTATTTTTTTTTTTTTATTTTTTTTTTTTTAATTTTATTTATTTATTATTATTATTATTTTTCCCCCCTAACATTTTTACTTGAGAGATTCTCGAATGGAGAAAATATACTTATAGGGGAAAAAGGAAACACCAGGTCTAGCTTCTCCAGCCTATATTTTTACGGGTTTGAGCGGCTAAGTGTGTGTGTCTGTGTGGTAGGGATTCAGCTTTTGCCTTTGAACGGGACCGAGATTCTGCATCAAGATCGGATAAGTTCTGCATGATTCTTCATGCAGCCCATTATCGCGATTCGCACGGATTAATTTTTAAAAAGGAAAAATAAAAATAAAAGAGGGAGCGAATGGTAAAGGGAACACATGATGCCTACACTATCCCTTCGGATCCCGTGATTACGTGCCTTGGTGAACGCGGCGATATTCTTCCGCTCTGCATATCTTTCTCTTTTACTTGCCTTTTTACTTTATTTTGTTTTATTTAGGCATTCTACGCACCGTATTTCAAGATATATCTATCTCTGAGAAAAAACGGTTCATACGATATAAACGTCATCTCGTTCCTTCCTTTGGTGGCAATAATTTGTTAATACCCGAACTGTTGAGACGTCATTTAAAATCGATTCACACCAATGAGAACAGACAATAACAGTTACCCAAAAGACAGTAGTTATCAAATATCTCCGTGTACTACGCAAATCCTCCATTCTACGGTCCTCACATGCCGATGAAGGAGAGAAAAATAAGATTTAATTTAAAAAAGAATGAGCAAGAGAAAATAGGTAGGTGCAGAAGCTATTCAAGCAGAAGACGCGATATATCTCGAAGAAGAAAGAATTTTCTTATCAATCGAGTTTATTTTATTTTTTCAGATATATTTGAATTACATGGGTATTGAATGGTAAAACGCTTTGATAATACGTACAAAAGTCAAATTAATAGGATATTTCCCATAACGTAGTTTGGCTGTAACGTAAATATCATCGTAGGTCCGATGTAGATCTTGATCGAAGTGAATAGATGTAATATCTGCATCGTAGGGTGTCCTCGAGGTACCATGGCTTTTTAAATTGGTCGGAAGGTCTACACGATCAGCGGTGGTACGGAAGCTTTTTTTTTTCGCTGGTTATCTAGTCTGACTGACTAGAACACTATGATGGCAATTTAATATACAACGAATATACTAATACAGTATTGAGATTGCCAAAAAATTGGACTATAACAACAGATAGTCACTGAGATTTAATGAGATCGAGTGCCTTCGAGAAGTTAGTTGTCTTCCAATCAATACCGTCGCTAGCAGACATTGGAACTATTGAAGTTTTGAACGGCGTTGATCATGACCGGTGATATCGCGGTTGAGCATCCAACAAGAAGACAAATTTCTACGAGCAACATTTGCAAAGAACGGGGATTAGAAAGGTAACAATCGATCTAAGAGCAATTACTCAAATATAATGGAATTTTATCTCAAGTAAATATAATATGAACTCCAAAAGCAACTTGTCTTAAATAACGTATATATGCAATGACACTGAGCTTCATAGGCTTGTATAACCAAGTTAAATGAAGCCTAACGAGCAATTGAAGCTGCAAGGATGCGTCTGCGATTGTTCTGGTAACGCCAGGCTTTCCCTTTACCATAGCGAGCAAGGTATCTTTTGCACCTCTCAAGCGCAAACGGTAGGTACGATATATCGATCTCTCAAAAGCAAACCTTTCTAACTGTTGCAAACGTTTAAAAATCCCAAATCGTGAATAGCCTATTCCTCTTGAGTTTCAAAAACTTAAGCAGGGAACTCAAAGTAAGCGCCGTGGATAAGCATAAAGGTGCCCTTTTCCGGACGAGTATTGTAAACGAAACTGAAACTTTGTCTACCGTTATAAGAAATGGGACGTAGATATTAGCGGGCGTACAACATCAACAACTAAACAACTACACCGTTTGTTTTTTCCCATTACCAATTAGTGCGCAAAAAAGGTGGTAAAGATTGAAATTATGAGGAAGAGTACTTATCATCTCTTTATTAAATCGTCTTCCTCGTTCTAGGTGTTATAGAAGATGATATATTGGTCCAAAAATAGCTTGCTTGTTCATTCGAGGGTGAATATCTTGAGCAGTATATTATTTGAGGGACTGTGCTAGTTACAGCTGAACGAAGGTTCCTCCCCCCTCAGGGCCCCTATTATAACAGAACGTAACATCGACCTCAGTTTTCTGCTTATAAACCTCTAACAACGTTTTTGCCCAGCGAAGACCGTCGACAGTAATAAAACCTTTCTATACGACGTCTAGCAGAGAAAGAGGAGAGGTAAATCGAGCGACTTGGCGCCCCAGCATTTCGATATCGAGTAGAAGGATGAGCTCTGGAGGATGCGCGGAGGAGGAGCGTTGATGATAGGGTATGGAACTCCATTACGGTACAAGCTACCTAGGTACATATTGCCGTTATAGAATAATAAAATTAGAAATAAAATAAAATAATTATTTAATATGGGTAGAAGATCTCTCAACCACCACCAGCAACCAATGAACAAAAATTATAGGCTGACGACCGCTACTACCCTTTTAGAATTAAATAATAATTACCTAAGTATATATATATATATTTTTCATTTCTTCGCCACCACGCAGAGATACTTAAGTAAATATCTTCTCCTCTTCCTCTCCTCCTATTCTCCTTCTTTCTTTCTTCCCTTTCTTCCTTCACCAACTTATCTTTTGCTTTCAATCGTTAACATCACGAACAAGAATCAATCCTCATTTGCTGTAAACCTTTCGAAACCTCGTCAATCAGTTGTTTTACTTCGTTTGTAAGATCACTTTTTTACATTTTCCTGTTTTGCTTCACTGTTTTGATGGCGAACGCTCCTTTGCTCTAACATCAACAGCTTCTCAGTCCTTTTCCGTTCTCTTCTTCAGAAATCGGACCAGTATTTGACCACATTTGCTTCTCATTGTCGTTTCCAAGAACGAGCAGACAATGAATACCTTACTCCTCTTCACGGGGGTTGTGTTTGGGCTCCAATTGGTGCTCGGCTCGTATGCAATTCCTGGTGCTCCCGGTAGAATCAATGCCAGGAATTGGGAAGGGTGAGTGAGCTTCAATATTCTGATTTCCTCTCTTTGAATGCAAGTTTCTGGAAGCTTAAAAGATGAACATCTGACAATATTTTTGATCTTTTTGTCCATACTTTCTGGTTAACTGTTTTTTTTTCGTGTTTTTTTTTTTTTTTTTTTTTTTGTCCAGGGGGGGAAGGGGGCTTCTTTATTCTTTGCTTAATATAATGTCCAATCTTTTTCTGAGAATGAAGACACTAATTGAATTCTTGCACATAGGTATGGAACGGTCTTTCTACTGCTTATAACGATCCCAACCGCGCTAGTTTTTGCGTTACTGCTGGTACTCACAGTTGTCCATCCCTTTCAGTTATACCTATGACCCCGCAAAGGCTGCCTGCTACGGAAAGAACTGTGGTGCTCCGGAGATCGCTGGTGTCAGTGCCCTTCCGGCTTCAACGAACCCGAGCACTCCTTCCCGTTCTGTCACATCCCGTCCTTTGTCTCCAACCTGCACCAACTGGGTCGTTTGCACCACTTGCCCTTATGGGTACTCTTGTCCTGCGGCGAGCAATAGCAATGCATCACCGACGAGCAATGCTCCGCCAGCAAGCCCCACTTGTGAAGAATGGAGCGTCTGTCCGACTTGTCCAAACGGATACAGCTGCCTCGTCCCATTGCCATCCACTTCGGCACCACAGCCTGCTTCGACTTCTTTGCCAAACAGACCAAACGAAAGCAACTCCGCTTCCCCCACTGACCCTTGTGGAGATTACGGTTGTGCAAGCAACGGACCGGCTCCAAGTTCTCCCAATGCTCCACAAACTACCCATCCTACCAACCATGGTGCCACTCCTTCTCTGGAGTCTCCTAACCCGCTAGGGACATGGGTTCCACCTTGCACTGACTACGCTCTCTGCGAGACTTGCGTTGACGGTTACTCTTGCCAGCTTCTACACCGGCTAAGTCTCCAGCTGGTGGAAATTCTGCTGGAAATCCAGGAGGACCTGGAGGCTACAATACCGACCTGTTCAGACTGTTCCAGTTGAAACATATGGACCGGCAGCTAGCCCTGCTGCCTCCCAAAGCACTCCGGCGACCCTGACCCCGTTCCCCCACCTCATCGATCCCGCTCTGTACGCCGCTCAGTACTCGGCTAGATCTTCCAATGGCGTGGTCACAGGTGCTCCCGTGCCGACTGCGGTCCCAAATGGTGTCTCCACTGTGACCGTCACTTTAACAGACGACGTGGTTTATATTATTAACACTTGCCAGCCGGTTGGTGTTGTGGCAACCCTTCGTCTTCCTACCGTTACCGTCACCGTTTCTCAGTGTTCTGGCACTCCAAAGCCGACACCGGGTGAGTTTCCTACCTTCAAAACACTGCATGCATCACAGAGTTACTGATTCATTTGGGTTTGTTTTCAGATTTGTTTGCCGTTCCTGCTCGCTCCATCAGGTTGGCTCTGACACCAGCAATTTGATCTACATTTGTGGAAATTGCGACCCTTCTCCTCCAAGGTATGTCATTTTATTCTCATTATTTGATATATCACTAGTTGCTAACAAGTTTGTCTCACTTAATATTATAGTAGCCATACCGTAACGCCGACACCAGGCCCCAATGTCCATCCCGGGAGCTATGGCAATTACGGTACTTCGGGTAAGAATGGAGCTGGAAGGGTTGACTCTGGCTCATCCACGAGCGGATCCTCTGGACGCTCTCCATCTTCCGGTTCTGGCAGTGCGTCTGGTTCTGGCAGTGGCGCTGGTTCTAGTGGCAGCTCAACTCTTCAAGTGGGGCTTCGCCAGGCAGCGGCTCAGGCTCGAGGTCATATGGAAATGGGTCTAATGGTAACAGCGGGCTACCATCTGGCTCTACCAGCCCGAATTCCGGAGCAAACGGCTCTAATGGCAACGGTTCGGGTGATGGCAATGGTTCCAACCGAAGCCCAGGTTCTTACGGCAATGGTTCTACCGGGAACTCAAACGGAAACAATGGATCTAAGCCCAACTCTGGTGGCTCCGATTCTTCCAACGGAAATGGCTCAACTCAAGCGGTTCCGGCAGCGCCTCAAGCCCTAACGGTTTCAACTCTGGTGGATCCAATTCTCCTAGCCACGGGTATGACAGCAATGGTTCTAACGGAAATGGTTCCAACGGCAATGGCTCCAATGGCAATGGCCCCAATGGCAATGGCCCCAATGGCAATGGCTCCAACGGTAATGGTTCGAGCAATAATGGCTCCAACAGTAGTGGAGCGAATGGTTCAACAAGCCCCAACGGGTCCTCTAGCGGGAAAGGCTACGACGCCAATGGTAACAGTCCCAATGGCAACAGTCCCAATGGCAGCAGCCCAATGGTAATGGCTCCAATGGCAGAGTCCCAATAGTGATGGCTCGAATTCTGCTAGTTCCTCCGGATCTAGTGGTGTCAATGGAAGCTACGGTTCCAACACTCGAGGGTCCGGCCCGAACGGCTTAAGTCCTAACGGTTCTAGCCCCAACGGATCCAGTCCAAATGGCTCCAGTCCAAACGGTTCCAGCCCAAATGGATCTAATATTGGCGGATACACCTCTCCAAATGGTCCTGGGACCAATGCTTCTGACGGCAACAGCTCTCCTGGCAGTTCTGGTCGCGCTGGGAACTCGGGTTCGAACGGAAACGGCAGCTCGAACGGAGATTTCTCAAGCCCAAGCGGCGGTTCAAATGAGGCTAACTCTGGGAATTATTCGAACTCCTCAAGTTCGCCAACCAGTGGTCAGTCAGGTGGCAGTGGCAGTGGCAGTGGCAGTGGCAGTGGCAGCAACAATGGTTCTGGCGGTTCTGCTGCTCACAACTACCAAGAGGGATCTGGGAACAATGGCAGCGGATCAGGAAGCTCTGGTGGCGACACTCCTACTAGCGGTGGCTCCAATGGTGGAAACGCTTCCCCAACCGATGACGGCGACAACACTGGGACTGGTTCTCCTACAAGTGGTGACGGTGACGGGGGTACTTCTCCAACCTGTACCGAAAGTCACACCCTGGAGCTGGCACGGAAGCTCCACAAGCTACGTCCACGTCCCAAGCTTGCTTGCACAAGATCCCTTGCCCTGCTTGTAGCCGCGGATACTGGTGCCTGACCGATCCGTTCGTCTACTCCTGAAGAGAGCTGGTTGAGAAATTTTTATGAAACTTGATATATATATTTGAGGTGTTTATTGATGGATTTCTTCTTTTCTTGCTAGAACTTGGTTTCCTTAATCGTTTGTCCTTTCCCGTTTTTTTTTTTTTTTGGCTCCCTTTTTGCTATTATTCATTTAATATTTTGACCACATTGCTTGCATGGATCAAAACAGGGTTGCTTTCTAGTGTTGAAACAGTGGATTGCTTCTTTTAAATTTGCACAATAATGCATTCCATAGAGATAGATGCTTTTATTGGTGTTGTATCTTCTTGCTGTAGAGATTCATTATTGTATACGAACCGATGATATTGATATAACTGCAAAGTTCCTAGAGGTGTTACTTATTCATAGTCATAAATAATAATAATTGATTTGCTCCTCATAACACATCAGAATGAAGACTGTTCGACATGATACAAGCAAGATCTTGATAAACTTGCCGTTATAGCAAGCGATTGTGTCATGTCCAGCTCCTTTTGGGTAGCTTCCATCTCTTTGCAAATAGGCAGCATCGTGGTTGAAGCAATTGTGAAAGGTGGTCTTTTTTTTTTTTTTTTGGTGTGATTGTGTGTGCAGTTAACAATGCTACCAAAATCGAAAAATTGCCTGCTTTCCCGGATCCCTGCTCTTTCCCTCTAATTTATTTACATACGTCAAACCTCTAACTAACCTACGCAATGTTGTCCACTTCGTCATCCTCACCACTTCTTCAACATCACTTGCAGTTCCTTCAAGAAAATTGTTCTCAACTCTTTCAAACGAAGCTACATTTAAACCCGTTTTAAATATTTCATGACACCTCTCTCACAGGCCACTCGCTCCTCAAAATGCATGTAGCTTTGAATACAGGATCAACGAGAGTTATGCAAAGGTATGGAGGTACGTGAGCGTCAAAAGAACACTCTTGTCAATTCTTGCTACATCTTCCGTACGTGTGCCGTCTCCATTTTGTTTCTCCTTTCGTTGTCGTGTCTTTGTCTTTTTCTTCAGCCACCGTTTCCTTCTCCTCCTTCTCCTCCTCCTTCTCCTTCCATGTTTTCCATTTTGCACTTTATTTCTCTTTTACCGAGCTTTCCTCTCCTTTATCTTCCCCTCTCCCTCATAATTGGCCCTCTTTTCTTCTACTCGACTTTGTGCTGTTTTTTCTGTTCTGTGTATATTAGGAATGTCCCCTCTTGCTTACCTCCCATTCCTTTCACGTCTTTCATTTCTTCGTTATCACCCTCACTCTTATTCTCCTTACCGTCCGGCTTCTTCTCCACTCGACCGCCAAAGCTCTCCTTTCTTTCTCTTACCCTTCTTTTTCTTTCTCCTCGTTGGGCTGTAATTTGCCCGTGAAATTGATTGTTTAGACTAACTGGGCAAGTTGACGCAGCTTATGATATTGCTTTTCCTCCATGAGACACGACACAGGTGCAGCCCGCAAACAACTTATCTAACCACCGATGACAAACATTGACATCTCGGTAAGATCGCCGCTGACGCGCGCTCGCAGGAAGAATCATTGAACTCCGAGTCGCTGCCTCCCTATTCTGAGGTACCAATTTCTAGTCTGGACGGTAAGAAGCTCGAGTTTGCAACGTTCGGTGGGTGTGGGAGCTTTAGTGCTTAGAAAATTACCGAAAACCTGGATAAGAATACCTCCGCATTATAAAGCTGACTGGCTATCCACAAATACAGCATGGACTTTTTAGTTCCCGAAGTCTTGTGCAACTTCAAGAGCCCCGTTATGCGCCACTAGGCGGGCTTTTTCAAGACACGAGATCAACGCCACAAAAATACGTAATTATAGGACAAAACGAGAAACAGCGAAAGCTGACGTTTTTTTTGTTGGACATGAAGGGTTTCTGCGGCCCCACCTTTGAAACAATAGATCCTAGCTCCGTTCTTACTGGGATGTGGTAAGAGCGGGGGTGGCAACGGAAACAAACGAGGTACAATGCGGTAGGGCATGCTTGCGATCTTCCCGCTTTGAAATACAGCCTTGGTGAGGCTGTTTCTTCCCTGATATGATCATATTTGAAGTCCAAGTGCAGGGAACTCGTATATATCTGTTGGCCAAGTAAGAGTGCATTCAAGCATGACGCAGGTACTGATGCTTCAGCACATCAACGCTCGCAAGACAGTTTCTTGAGAACAACTATAAATTGTGACACATTCAAGGGTGAGGAACAGAAACTCCGCAACAGCGCTCAGGAACTATCATGGATATTTACGCTTCCAAGTCTACTTTGGTTGAAGTTCGGCGTTCGGATCAATTGCAACAAAGCTCCCAAGCTCGTTCGGCATCTCTTCAGATGCCGATTACCCAAGCAAAACACTGTCATCCCTAGGAATCTTCTTGAATCCTTTTATTAGGTAAGACGAAGCCTTTACCACGAAGTCTACTTCCTATGGAATTCTTTACCGAAAGAAGCTGACAATGTCCATGTTCCACATCATATTATCACTTGCCGAGAACGTGGCGCAAGGGGCGGAGTATCCCTGAAAATATGATGGAAGAACCGGTCCATTGGTACGCTCCTGCCAACTCTCCTCTCTTTCCGCGGATTTCCGTCCTCGCGTGTCAAGGATGAGAGTCGTTTGAAAATTTGAAAAAACTAAACCTTGGTAGAACGTGAGATATGTTCTTTCATTTCGTCTTCTGATTCAGAGGCGTATCGCCAAGGGCAAGAAAGTTGCTGCAGGGAAACGATTCTTGAAACAATCTCTTGAAAGCTTCCCGAGGTGTCATGCATCGTCATCAATTTAAGTACCCCACATTATAGACGTTTTCAAGGCTGCTTAACTTTGGCTTTCTCGTAGGCGAAATCCGTCAGGCACAATGACAGATAGTACCGAAGGAACAGCAGATTGGTAAAGGGAATATAAGAGAGAAAAAAAAAAAGAAAAAAGAGGTCGATGAAATATACTTTGAATTTTTTAGTTTGAATGATCGTAAGAACTAATCCTTTACGCAATTTAGGTCCGTTTCGTCAATACGAAAGCTTTCACACGTTATAAGATATACCGTTAACCAACACTATCCTGGCACTTGGAAAGAAATTTTCTGCTGTCAAAAAGCAAATGTTCTAGCCTTTAAAGTGATCAGCAAATCGTAAGCGAAGACGGATCGGGTCATTTTTCTAAAGCTGGTTACCCTACTGACTTATCAAAGGGTATATTACTTCTCACAAATCTGCCCCTGAAGGGTACAGGAAGAAAAAAGAAAGAAAGAAGAGGGAAAGAGAAAGAAAGTAGAGATATGAGCTTCAGCTACTAACATTCTAGCGGTTCTCCAAGATAAGACATGTCGGCTTAGGATTGCCTATTTCGACATGTTTCCTTCCTGCCCCACCCTCGCCATCCTGGAAAAAAGCAACGGTAGGAAAACCTTCAACTCCAATGCTCGCCAGCTATTCTCCGTAAGGCATGTGGTACCTGAGGGTCTCAATATGTTCTTCAAAAATAAAATTCAAATTCTTCAATGTCTCGAGAATATGCGCGGCGGATGCGGACTCGTTCAACACGTGGGAAATTGGCGGCGGCGTAGGCTGGATGAGCGTCTTCCAATGGTTCCACCTGCTCAGTTTTGCTTTGCGCACCCTTTTGGATAACCTGAAGCAAGCATCACTCACGGTGATCCCCCTTGCCCATGCATTTACACCAAAAAATTGCTCTCAATTTGCGATTTATCTTCCGCTAAACTCACAAATGGCAACTTATACGGGCCAAATGAAAAGGGACATCATCATCGCAAACAGGAATGGAAAGAGTCCAACACGCCAGCTGTAAGGCTTACACGAAGAAAACAGCTCAAGGAAGAAATATGACCGTTCTTGCGGAACTGACGAACGAGCCAGCCCTAAAGTTAGGTCAAATGCTTTTATAAAGGAGTTAAGTAGCTGTTCGTATATAAAGATATGTCTGCAGGCCTGATGATCCTAGTTCTTCTTTGTCAATAAGCTTCTACGCAGTAAAGCTGCAGCTGTTTTCTACACGGCCTAGATGCGCGGGGTCCTAGAAAGGACAGGAAGAAATGTAAAAAAAAAAAGGTTTGGTCGCGACGCTAACCCTGATACACCCTTTTTCTTGATCCCTCTCGATATTTCCTGCTTCCTGGTTGCTAGAAAAGGAAGATGCACGGTTTCCGGATTAACCCCTCCTGGAAGAACGGAAGGAAAAAGCAGTGGGACGAAAGCAGCTCCTTTCCTTTCTTGCCTGTTACCGTGTCTGCTTTTTTTTTTTTTTTTTTTCCTGCACTGATAGCAATAAAATGCGTTTGGCCTGGATTATTAATATTTTCTTTTTTTTCTTCTCGCCCATCGACTGCTGCTATTTCGTGGTGGATGTTCCTCTCCCAACCTGGAGGGATAAGAAGAAATAAAAAACGAATGCTCTTTGGAAATCCTTTCTTCTCTCCTCCTCTTTCTTCCGTTTCTAACGAACTTCTTCTCGTCTCACAGATCCATCTCCAATCCGACGATATTTATAACTCTTGAATCTCGAGATATCTGCGCATATCGTTCGTTTTTCTGCAGAGGGGCCGTTAACCCGTTTTTAAACGCAAGAACACCCGTTTTGGTCCGACCTTTTTTTTTTTTTATTGCGTACCCCCCCGCCTTCTGATTCGCACCTTTATCTCCCTGTTTGGTCGCCGTCTCCTTAAAATTGGTCGCCGACCACTCGAAAAGAAAAAAACACCGCAATCAGCAATCAACCTTTCCTATCACTTTTCGGCCAGCCAAAAGCAAAAGTTCGGAGTGGTTACACGCATCTCCAAACCGGCGAGTTTTAGAGATCTGAAGATTTCTTCTATAAACAAACCAAGATCGAGGGGGCTAAAAAACGTGGTTTTGTCTTCGTGAGGTAAAACATCAAGTCTCCTTTTTTCTCGATCAGATTTCTCTTACGTTACTTTTTTTTTGCACACGCGAAATTTGGCAGTAAAAAAATATTTAGAGAAAAAAAAAGAACGAAGAGAGAACCAAGTCCTACCTATAATATTTATTTTATACGCTATTATAATATTAGACACCAACCGAAAGCACCTATATTCGCATAGTATAAAGAAATTTGGGAAGAAGAAGCAAATTAGTATCGCGAAAGACCCAAAGAACAAAAAATAGAAATCGGAAAAATTCAGGAACAACACCACCACAAGATGGGGAGAAAAATCGAGAAAAAGAAAAGAAACATGGCCCTCGTTCATGAAACACTTCCTCGAGAAATAACATGATATATAAAGCACATTGGGTAATCCAGAAAGCCAGAAACATCCGACCGCCTCCCCTTGCGCAAGCCCACCGGACTCTTTGAGGACCTCGTGGTGAATATCTCGCAGGTTTGGAACTAAGTTCTGCAACGCCTCTTCCACTTTAACGGCTCGGTTTATGACTTACGGCACTGCCTTAGCTCCAGCCATCCGATCAGAGCTTCATTAAGAGCGAAATTACTGTATCTTTCTGTAATTCAAGTTTCACTCTACCTGTGCGGCGAGAGAAGCATAGCGGAGGTATTTTTCAGGTATAACTCAGGCTCACCCGCAAAGCAGGCCGCTGGCGGTTAAGACCATTTTACTTTGCGCGATATTTTCTTCTACTTTTTAAAGATCGTCATTCTTCCGCTTTTATTCCGTCATCTTTTAGCCTTTGGTCCTGTCGTCTTTTTTCCTTAATCGATTTGTCTACTTGGTAGCCAACCTATACGTCACGAGATTTGCACTAACCCAGGATCGTTCGCACTAGTACCCTGACGTTCTCGACCGACAATTATTTTCAACAAGAAAGGTGAAAGCCGTCGTAACTGCCTTCGGCTCCCTCTCGTATTTTTTCGCTCTGCGTGACACAGACTATCTCCATTTACGATCAACAAACTCGACCAACTGGAAAAGACAAAAACAAAGCAACGGCTTGAAGCGTGGCACGTCTCACGAAATTATTTTTTATCTGTGTCTGAAAGTGTCGATGTCAGGTTCGCTTCCACAGCGAAGAACACACACACATTCGCGCCCGACATGACGAGCGTTTCCGCCGATTACGGCCATCCCGTGGGTCTGGGCAATACCAGGGGTTACATCAGCAACCGCCTCCACAGGCCGCCGATCTGGTGGACGACAACGATGGGTACGGGTATCTGGAACCGGTGAGGCGTGCTTCCATCCTCTGGATGCATGACGGTGGTGGCATGCCATCCGGCCGGTCACATTCTCTACCCGTCGGTAAGAGTTCAAGGAGCAATACAAGTCCGACTTCATCGTACCGCAGCAAGCCGCCGCCGATGCAATCCCCATGCAATCCCCGCCGTACGGAGGTTCTAGCACCACGTTCCTCAGCATG
>AZLU01000330.1:0-33966 GCA_002224055.1 Pezizomycotina sp. ARF18 | reverse complement strand
GCAGGTGTTATATCACGTGATCCTAATACAACGCTGGTTCATTGTTCATTGTTTTTTCTTGTTTCTTGTTTCTCGTTCTTATTTCCTCTTTCCGTGGCGTTACGGTGCTTGTTTGCTCTGCACATGGAGTTAAGGTAGCCAATGGGAGAATAATTATCTCACAGATGCGCAAGAGGCGGGTTGCACGGCGCAACCAAGAAATTTAATATCTTGTACAAACTGTATATAATTGTTTTTCCTCCGCTTTGGCCACGTTAGTCTTGAGACTTTGGGCGCTTTAAATCTGCTTAATTTTTAATTTTCCGCGTAGCGCTACGCAGAAACAAAATAAAAAAAAGTCGTCAAGAGCGTTAAACGAGGCGACTAGGATTAAAGGATTAAGGTAAGTAATTCGTCTATCGCAAACAAAGGTGACACCACCGTGCCAGGCAGTTCAAACAGCATCATGCAAGTGCCATATTTTCTTTTTCTTTTCTTTCTTTTCTTTTTTTTTTTTGGCACGAACATGCTGCTGCTGGATTACTTAGGAATCAGGCGCACACTATTACATTATTCTATTACTAGTGAAAAAGCTAGAGATGAGCTTGTATAAGCCGAGGCCCTTTCAAACAACGACTGGATGAGGCGAAACCCAAACTAATTTGAACAGGAAAAGATTATTTCCCGAACCGTTACAATCGAAAGGTTAAAAGTTTTTTTTTTTTTACCGTTCGAGGTCACACCACTAATTGCCCTTTCCAGAACGCCTCCCTGTCGCTCTGTCAAAACCTCCCCTCTTGCCCTCTTCGAAGTTGCTAAGTTGTTTTTCCTTCCACCCAGTGAAATCACACCTGCGCTCAGCAAATTGGCGCTTCCCTTCTTTTCTTTTTCATTTTAGAAGTAAGTATTTATTTATTTATTTTATTTATTTATTTATTTATTTATTTATTTATTTATTTATTTATTTATTTATTTATTTATTTATTTATTTATTTATTATTATTATTATTATTATTATTTTTTTGTTGAATAGCTAATTTACCAGTAAGATATTTTAATATTAAATGTAAAGAAAATATTGCTCTTCCAATAAGCAATTGATTGCAATTTGCAACTTGCCAAAGTGGCGTTCTAAAATGGTGTCTCTCTCGCTCACGGCTTTATTGTTTTTTGTGATTGATTATACATCCAAAAAAAAAAAAAAAAAGGAATCTCCCTCAAAAAGGTTAAATGAGGTGTTGCTACTTTAAGGACTTTCCCTATCCCCCAAATCTATTAAATACAAGATAGAATATTTGGTTATTTATATATCTACTTTGTTTCTCTCTTTCGACGCGACTTTTTGGTGTTTATTTCTGTTTTTTCATTCACGGCGGTGGTTATCTTATATAGATATTCGGTTTCTCTTAATCGAGTATCTATCTCTATCTCTCTTCTATCGCCTTGGTGGTTTTTGTCACCCGCTTTCCTCCTCTCTTTTTTTTTTTCCTTTTTACACAGTTTTAAAATTCATCATCATAAGCATTTCGTATCGTCATCATTTATCGTTTTTTTGCAGAAGACAGGAAGACCACCTGAACTACCAACGACCTTAACCTAAGATATTCTTGGACATTTTATCCTTCTCATACTTGAACGTCTTTCCTCCATTTATTTTGCCCCACCAGAGGAGTATTCGGAAATCGACCACGATCAGCTAGTTCTTTTTGTATTATCAAAGGAAGAACCCTGCTTTTCATCATCCGAGGGAGAAGGGAAAAAACCTGCAGCAAGTAGACGATAATCCGACCAATAGACGACAATTCGCAAAGACGTGCTCACCTTAGCGTCCCACCAAAAAGATAGTAATGAATAATAATAATAATAATAAGTAATGTGAGAGATAACTGAACTTTGTTGGCATGTCTCTGCTTTTTTTTTATTTCTTCACATGCCGTCCCACCACTGACTCCAGGCCTTAGCTGCCTTGTCATCTGTCAATACTTTTTTACAAACTAGTATATACCAGTAGTATATAAATATTTCATCTTTCCTTTCCTGAACAAAACCCCTCCTCCTTTTCTTATCTTAGACATACCCCATTCCCGGTTTTTTTTTTTTTTTTCCCACTCGGTGCCGTTTAGGGTTCCAATGTGCCAGCTCCTCACATAGCATGCAACTTCTGTCCTAGAATATCTTTACTTCTTCACCTTGACCTCCTAGCAGGACCTAGTTACCCAAATAAACCATGGCGACAACACGATCTTCGTCCACCTCGAAAGGAAAGAGTATCGGAGACCACAAAACCGGCATCAAGCACCCATGACCTCCCAGCTGTCCCCCGGCAATCATCAACTTCGCTCGAAAACTCGTCGGACAACGACGCCGGCAATGCTGATAACAATGGAATGCGCTGGCCCGACCAAGTCTCCGACTGCTAAAAAGGCCAGAAATCTCCATCCGTTAATAGTTCCGAACCCTGAAAGCGGCTCTCAGGAGGAAGTGGGAGAAGACCTTGATCTACCAAGTCAGACGGCAGCAGACAAGCCAAACATCCCACCGCCAGAGAAAGGCGGTACGCTTGCGCCAAAAGGCTACAGCATGAACCCTCCGCCGACAGATCGGCCTGTTAGGGTTTACGCTGATGGAGTTTCGATTTGTTCCATCTTGGGTATGTTTTTTTTTTTTTTTTTTTTTTTCCGCCTCTATCTGTTTTTGCAATAAAACTACGTCATCGCCAAGTTGCGTAGGGCCATTGAGGAACATCAGAAATCCACCCCACTTTTTTAATCCTCGACCAATTGAAAGGATAAAAGGCGAGAAATTATTGGGAAGTTTAATATACGAAAGTTTGTGATTCGCGCTAATTACCTATATCACTCTACAACAGGCACATGCGACAACTTGAGCAAGCAAAGAAGGCGTTCGACAATGTATATCTCTTGGTCGGTATCCCGAACGACACGAGACCCACAAACGCAAAGGCATTACGTACTGGACGACAAGGAAAGAGCGAAACTCTCCGGCACTGCAAATGGGTCGACGAAGTCATCGAAGATGCGCCGTGGATCGTGACGCCGGAATTCTTGGAGCAACCATGGCATAGATTTACTCGCCCACCGATGATGAAACCGTACGCCGGCGCTGACACGGACGACATATACAAACCGTGCAAGGAGGCAGGCAAATTCCTAGTAACTCAGAGGACGGAAGGATATCAACTACTTACATCATCACAAAGTAAGTGGAAGCCTATAACCCGCAGCTCCTCAATTTTTAGTCTCTGTTCACCCCCTCTAACACGCATAATAGGATTGTGCGCGACTACGAAAAGTACATCTCGCGGCAACTTAAGCGCGGCACACCCCGACAGGAGCTCAATGTTTCGTGGCTTAAGAAGAACGAGTTGGATGTCAAGAGGCACATTAATGAACTTCGGACTCTATTAAGACGAACTGGTCAACCACTGGGAAGGAGTTAAAGGATGAACTGGGCAAAGTTTTGGGCACCGTCACCAAGAACGGCGTCTCCAGCTATCCCCTTTTTATCCCCTAACGCCCCGACAAGCAACTCCCTTCATCCCCCGTCCGATATACAGCGCACGAGCTCGCCCTCGAATTCGCCACGGGATACTCGCTGGTTTACTAAGTGGGGTGAGATCATGGGTATCAAATTACTCCCCGCTTGATATGCAAGTATAACCAGATAGTGTCTAACAGTCTGTTTAGATGAAAACAAGACCGGCAGTGCTCGGGGTTCCCTCGCGGCATCGCCAACGGCTCTGAGGGTAGCGATGAGGAGTCCGATGGACTTCGAAGCCCCACGGAGGAGAAGAGTAATAATCTATACGGGTAGAGAGTAGCGGCAGTAAGCAGGATTGCGGTTTTGGATTTTATTTTTAGAAGAAGAAACCTAAAACAAGCTAAGAAAACAAAAAATAGAAATGATATCTGCTTTTTTCATCCGTCTCTCATCTTGGTATTTTTTCACAGTTAGTATCTAAGGGAATCACGACAGGTAAGTTAGAAATTCCAGGACGTTTGGACAGAGGACTTGTCCCAGAATTAGTTGGCTATCACATTTAGTCAAAACATCGCGAAAGACAAGAAACTGGGAAAGCATCGAGGAGCCGGGCAAGCATAGAAAAATCTTAACCTGTAAATTTATTAATGATATTATAAAAGCATACACGACAATAATTTCTTTTGCTCCTGTTTTTTTTTTTGGTTATCAATGTACTTAATGCAAACGATTTGTGTTAACTGAATACTTTACAACGCACGTTTCTAGACCCGATATCGTGATAGGTGTATGCGGTCTTTTAGAAACTTCTAATATGTGAGGACCCCGCTCGTATCCTCGCATCTTTGGCGCTTTTCCTGAGTAGACTTAATGGAGCTGTATGTAACCCCGTTAATCTTACGGATATTCGTTTCAATATCATGTTCTGTATATCCAATAGCAATGAGTAAATTGACCATAGTCGACTCCCAGAGGTCGAATTGTGGTAAGCATTTTGAATGATCTTCAGTCTTCTCTTTAGGGAAGCTCCACTACACCCGAGATTTGCCGTTTTGAGGCTACTCGAGGGCTTAATATCTGTGGAACAGCTATGGGCCAAAAACACTTCTATCGAAAGAAGAGCATACGATGCGCTTTTCAATCTGACCCTTTCTTCAGCGCGTCGTGTTTATCGAAACTGAGTCCTCACTCGTGCTGTCCCCATTGTTGGTCGCCCATATCTCCTTCGTCGCCTCCTCACGACGATCATCGACTTCGCAACCGTATCCAGCTTCTGACGACGTCCAGGACGCCCTTGCTGAACTTTACCGAAGTGCTCGTCGTTCGCTTCTCTCCGCTTCCGGGCCGATTGGATGTCCGCGCGAGTTTTATCCTCCAGGTAGAAAGGCTTGACGTCGGCCGCCGCTACCGCCCCTGCTTGCCCTCTGAAGCTTGCGTGCCGTCGGAGCGGAGGAGCAGAGTCGTATTAGCAGGACCGTCAGCGCCGCCGCCCGTGGTACCGGTAGCTTTATTATCCGGCTTAGCGGCAGCGTGCGCGGCCTGCGTCGTATCGGAAGCCTTGCCGTGCTCGTCGGACGATGATTTCGCGTCTTTTGTGCCGGCGGCATTCGGCGGACCTCTCCGTCTTCAGCGGTGTGGTTATCGTCCTTGTTGCGGGCGCCAAGCCTGGGCGAGCGCGACCTGGGCGACGCGGAGGTCCTCCCAGGGCGGTGTTACCGTGGCCTAAAGCGGGAACGACTCCCGCTCCGGATGCGGACGCCGAGAGCTCGATGTCTTCCAGCTTCAGCTGCATTTCGGCCCATAGCTTGTCGTGCGTCGTTATGCAGGACGGCCGGCGGTTTGTAGGAGACCGGAGGATGAGCCTTGCCTTGACATAGTGGTCTTCAGAGCGTGGTGATGGTGTTTTTCTTTTCGCGGAATCGTACCTATGCTTGGAAGGGTTTTATGGATTTCCCTTATATTTTTTTCGTTTTAGCTGCTCGTATGAGGTTCGTTGACAATTTATTGGTTAATTGGCGCGAAACCTTGCGAGTTTTTGGCATGTGGGGCCGTACCTTAAATATGCTTCCTTTTTTGAACGTTGCTTTTTTCTCTCTTTTTTAGTTTCAAAAGCTTTACAGCAACAAAAAGATAGCTTCTGAGCGTCCCAAAAGCGAAGAAAACTCTCTCCTCCTCCACATGCATCACGGACATACGCAAATCACTTTGGACATGGGAAGCGATCAAATGAAGGAGCCTGCAAACGGTATCTGTCAATCAGGTGTCAACGAGGATGACGCTTCACTTGACATGGCAACGGAACTGCTACTTTTCGGCAATACTACCTTAGATTCAGATAATGATGATGATAAGGACGCCGATAAAGACGACGAACCTTCCGACAACCAAAGATGAAATCCTCAAGCGGTCGAGATAAACTCGTAAACATGAAAGAGGACGTTTTCCAAAAACTGAAGAATGCATACACACGGTAGTCCATAGTATATTATTCGGGACTACTGCAGAAGTAAAAAACCATCTTAAGAATGGCTTCCTTAAAGTAATGCAAGGCAGCTAATTTATCTATAAAGAAGAACGTTGGCTCTAGCAGCAATACGGATCCGGAAGAGATTCTAGCTGAGGTTGAAAGCGCATATTTTAGGAGAGACGTTAAACGGGCAGCTCTCCTTGCCGCACCTTTGCTCGACGGGGCCCTCAAGAATGCAAGGATCAAAAGGTCGGATCATGCAGAACTGGAGCATCTTCAAAAGTGTTGAACAAGTGAGCTTGTAGGTGCGATGTAGTTACGGTTAGCTTAGGAAAGCTTTACGATATAGTGTATACCCTTTTTTTTTTCCATCAAAGTCGTGCTAAAACTTAAGAAGAAAAATGCTTTTTTTTTGGTTAGGATTCTTTCTATTTTTTTTTTTTTTAGGTATTGTTTGTGTCTTCGTTTCAGGATATTATCGTGATATCCGGCCTGATCTTCCAGCGTAATAGTCATCCGCGTTTCGAAGATCACTGCCACCCGCTCTCTCTTGAGCTTCCTCCATTGCCTTGACGATTCCGGCTCGAGGTGCCTCTTAGCTAATCTTTCGCGGACGACCGAAGCGGGAGTTTCATGAACCACGACCTGTGGAAAAGAGGGCGATCTTTGCCACTTTGGAGAAGGTGGGTCCAGTCGGCGGACGAGATGGAAGCCGAAGGAGGTGGCGAAAAGCAGAGGTAGTTGCCTTCTGCGATGATGATTCGTGTGTGGGGAGGATTGCGATATCGTCCTTGACCGGATCTAAAATCATGGGAAATACATTAGTCTAGATCCATAAAACTACTATGAAAAAAATCTATGAACATAGCTATATGTAGTCACCTTTACAGCGTGATCGAAGCTAGACGCGTAAAAATCTGAGCATCTTCTCTCCTTCCTAACAGGTTCCCTCAAGCTTTCTAGTAGCGCTTTCAGAGCCTCACATCGAACGTGAACGGTGCCCCTCGCTCCTGTGAGTTCCGCGGGGTCAGACATCCCATCAAAGCTCTGTTCTCGAATAATGGTACCGTCCATCGACAACACGGTCGCAATCGTTACCCAGCTGCTTCTGCGTCAGAAGGTTCCTTTCGACCACGTTCCTCGCCAGCGTTGTTTTTCCCCGATCCAGGACTCCGGCGATGCCTACGAGAAGGCGGTGGGTCGGGCGTGCGTACGGTACAACGAAAGCGTGGACTCGGCGAGGTGGTTCAGAATCTCATCTTGATTGTTGAGGTAGTCTTGAGAACCTCCTCTTCTCTGTCGTGCTCGCGCACGCGGTTGTGTTGCCGACCCATTGTTGCTCGATTGTTGCTGCTGTACGCTTGTCTCGACTTCCATGTTTGACATCACAGCTCTTTCAGCGCCTACGAACGTCACGAAGATGGTCGTGGTTGTCCGATAAGATTAATTCCAGCTGCACGCTGAGAAATGCTCTTTGCTCCGCTGTCGTGTTTGTGATTGATATTATTGAGTTATAAGTACTGAAGCAAGTAAGTCACATTTCAGTATTCTATTTCCAGAGATATCGTGAGAGAGAGCTTTAATACAAGTCGTCTGAGCTATGAGGCTGGAAGGAATAATATCATTTGTATACTATTTCAGTTCCGTTTCGCTTAATTAGCTTCTTTCGGTTTGAAGCAAGTTGCTTGCTGGAGAAAAGTAGTCGAAGAAACTTTCTTTCTTTCTTTTAAGGCTCGGCAAATTAACAAAAGCGCACACCGACCATTAAAAAGAGAGAAAAAATAAATAAATATATAAATAAATAAAATAAAATAAAAAGGAATCCCTCCCTCTTCTCTTCTAACTAAATTTTCTTTTGCACACTCGGAACTTGCCACGAGGCGGGAGTCTAAGCAATTCCGTACGCCGACTATCGTGAAAGGATCGTGAGAACGGTCAAGACGACAATCAGCCACTCTTTTTTCTCCGCCATCAATCGATATTCATCTACTCCAGAGAAGAATTTTTCGTGATACACGACGCTAGGAGCAAAACACGCAAGCATTGCAGCTTCTCCGCTGTTGCCAAAACGACCCTATTCCGCAACACAAGACGCGCAACGTGAGGTGTTCCAGCATGCCTGACGAATCCGATGAGAATGCAAGTCTGCTGAAGAGAAGCTGGCCGAAGCCGAGAGCAAGCTGGCCAAAAAAGAGAAGAACTGGCCGAGGCTCTAGAGGAGAATCAGCAACTCGATGATAAACTAAGTCGCTTTCGGTAAACTCTCGACAATCAGAACAACTCTCGGGACGACTAAAGCAGGACGCAGTAGGTTCCCAACCTCATTCTGAAATATATTTAATTGCTAGTAGTCTAAATCCTCCCGAATTCAATTGATAAAGACACGCAAGGATGAGTTTCAACTATACTCATATTGAAAATTAATCACAACAAAAATTCAATTCATGATTTAGACTTCGGGATTGTTGATACTAAGGATCTATCGTTTCTTTTTTTTTTCTTTTTTTCTTTTGTGAGCGCAGGAAGAACTCGAGCAATGCAAGAGCCGGCTAGAAGAGGTCGAGGAGCAGAACAAGGACTTGTTGTCCGAGAACGACTCGTTACGGAAAGAACTCACAGCCGCACCGCGCAAAGAAACAGACCTTGAGAAGAATCTCACGAAGCTGCGGACAGATGAATGTGTCGCAGCAGAATTGGGTTAGGGAGCGCGAGGAGGCCGAAGCTCTGCGAAAAAAGCTTTACCATGAAATCGAGACGACACGGCAATCGATGCAGGATTGGGAAGTCCTCGCTATGGAAGAGAGTTCTGTAAGGAAGGCGGTGAGCGATCGGTGCGCCGAGCTGGAAGACCAAGTAGCGACTCAGAGGGAAGCCTACGAGAATATTCTGGCGGAGCGGAATAAGGATCTTCTGCTGCTGAGAGCTTACAGAAAGCTATCCAGCACCTACAGATCGGTAAGGACTGTCTGAAATATCGGTATCCTAAATTTAATAACGCATATACGTCATGGTATCGCAATTCGTTCTCGCAGAAACTTTGCCGCTAATTTATTTCGATATTCGAAAAAAAAAAAACAACAGAGCGAAAGCGTGAGCTGAAATATGTGGTTGAGTCCTCCAACAGTGCTTGGAGGAGGTTACGAAAGAAAGGGATGATCTGGTGAAGAGAGCGACGACTGCTGAGCAAGTTATGAAATTAAAATATCTTTAATAGAAAGTTGGATTATTCCGTTGTATGCCCTAAAGGTGGACTCCCTTCGCTAACAAACGGTTACAGTCGAAATTAAAAACGACGGAGGAAGCTGGAGAAGGCCTCTCGTTTGAGAGCGAGGTGAAGGAAAAGAACCTTCTCATTGGGAAACTACGGCAGAAGGTGATTGAATTTATTGTCAAAGATTGCAGCTTTGATATTGAAAGAGTTTTAAGGCTAATTTTAATCCTGGACGTATTTTGCAGCCGTAATACTAAATGAGCATCTAACGAAAGCTCTCAGGATGTTGAAGAAGGGAATCCTGATGATAACGTTGATAGGTAGGTCCATCCCAAAAAGAAGCCACGGTGCTGCACCAGATTTGTAAAAAAAAAAGAAATAAAATAAATAAAATAAAATAACAAATAATCGCACCAGTGCTTTATACGAAGAAGCTAACCACTTAATTATTGCTATATAGACAACTTATCACGAATTTACTTCTATCGTTTCTAAGCCTCCGCGTGCGATACAAAACGATATGAAGTCTTAAATCTTATTTCATCATTCCTAAATGAACGAAGGTAATCATCCCTCGTTCATGAGGAATGGCTGAATTTTTTTTTTTTAAAAAAAAAAAAAAAAAAAATCGCTAACACATAACAGAACAAAGGGAGGCCGCTGGTCTCGTCAGACAGACGCCTGGCAGCTCGTATAGAGGGAGCATCAGTTCATCGGTACCGGTTGCAAGTAATGGCACATCTCAGATTCGTATGTATATTTAATGTATATATCTGTTTTTTTCCGGTCTCGTATAACTTATTAAAGCGACTAACAAAATACCTCGTTTTAGTCTTTGGGAGAGCTATGGACTGCATTTTTAGACCAACAAGTCGAATCTGCCAGAAAAAGTTGACAGTGGCTATGTGCACGATCTACAATAAACTTAAGTCTGGATTACAGAGCGGTTCTCTTTGCTTTTATTTCGCTCTTCTGGTAACCACTTTGGTGTTCTTTCCACTCGTCATTTTCCATACATCCCGGCGTCATAAATATATATTAAGCACATTAATTATGATTTACAGCAGTCTTCATTTTATATATTATTTGGTACGCGATAAACTCTTTATTTATCTTGATATATATCTATACTCTTAGCTGCAAAAAAGAGGGAAATATTATATCTTCTACAGTATATCCAAAAATGAAATTAAAACGAGATGATACCAGTTATTAGTTAACCGAATAGTACCTAGCCTTTAATCCTAGCTTGGAAAGAACTTTGCTTAGGATAGCTGTTCTATACGGACTTTGAAAAAGTTATAGATTTAAACGTGAAATCAAAAGTAGGTCTTTTGTACCACAATCTGAATGGTATAATTCGTTTGTATGATTGGCTCAAATAATCGATTGGCTGCTCCCCTCTAGCAGACACAAACATGCCGCAGAGGAGGAGGCTGTTGGGGTCCTGCATCTTCCTTGGGGCCCCGTGATGGCATCATTTTTCTCCATCCGGGGTTTGCGTTGAGCGTTTTATAAGTTCGGGAAAAAGGCGAAGAAAGAAAAGAGGCGAAAAGAATGTGGAATTCCTCTCACAAATTAGAAAAGAAAAGAAAGGAAGGGAAAGGATAGGGAAAAGGAAGGGAAAAGGAAAGAAAGAAGGGACGTCCGATTTTTGATTGTTCCGAGACTCTACTATTCAGTAGTTAAAATACTACCGCTTTTCTTTATTTGTCTTAGGGAGAAAGAAAATCTTCACACATTACATATAGGGAGAGGAAAAAAAAAAAAAATATAGGAACCGCCAGCCAACCACACGAATTTTATTTGTCTTAATATTTTTTCTTCCCAACCACTCTTGCTTTGTTTCCAATACTTATTCCCTACAACTCCTTATCTGAACAAGAAAATATATCCTCCTTTCCTTCCAACTTAACCTCTAAACGTTTCGAAACGATCGTCCCGTAGTAATAATAAATATCTTATCGAACAATGGCGCACCGAATTTGCCGATATCGCGAAGCCTAGCTCCGACGTTAGTTGCGCCTTCTTTCCCGTTTTTTTTTTTTTTTTTTTTTTTTTTTTTTTTTTTTTTTTTTTTTGGCTCCTTTGAATTATCCCCCGCATGTTCTGTTGTAATGAATCACTTCTCCTCTGTGATCAAGAATTGGATAACTTACAAAAGAGAGTTGATTTGGCGTCCCCGTCTTTTCTTTCACTTCAGTGCTATTTCCTTTTATTTCTTCCAAATACTTCTAGTGCTAACATTGGATGTCGATCTGTAGCTTCTGACGAAGATTTCTACCATACCGCTGCTGGTTAGGCGCACCGCTCTCCGCTTAGCTACTATGTGTTCATTGGTCCTTGACATTGGAAGGAGGTCGCCTACGACCTTCTCTTCTTTAAAATAAGCGACTGTTTCCGTGCGCCTGTTGGAAAGAGTCTCCGACCTGCTAACATAATTTTTTTCCAAAACCTTGCAGCGAACCTTGAGGTCAAATCGAAGGCTCCCAATGGCGTCGCATTTACCGTTAAGGGCAAGAGCGACCACAAGACCAACGGTATCGCCGGCCAGGTGAGTAGTCGCACAAGATGCAGCATCCATTTTCTGAGAAAAACAAAGGCTACCTATTTGAATAGGCTTTTATAAATGGTCCAAGGATACTAACGTATTTTGTTCCATAATAATAATAGATTGAAGCTAAATATACGGACAAACTACGGGTATGGCCCACACCATGTGCAATTGAACAAAATCCTTAATTGCTTTTAAATTTGACACTCATATCTTTCCAATCTGCGTTTAGGCCTCACCCTCACCCAGGCTTGGACCACTTTCAATGCGCTTGACACCAAGCTGGAGCTCGACACACGATCGCAAATGGGCTGAAGGCGGAAGTCCTCACGCAATTCCTCCCCTCCTCCAAGAACACCGGTGCCAAGCTCAACCTCACTTCAAGCAGTCCAACTCCACGGAAGGGCATTCTTTGATCTCTTGAAGGGCCCCACCTTCAATGGTGACTTGACTGTTGGCCATGAAGGTTTCCTTGCCGGAGCTGAGGTCGGCTACGACGTAACCAGCGCCAAGATTACGAGGTACGCTGCTAGCGTCGGCTACTCAGTTCCAGAATACACCGCAGCCATCACCGCTGGCAACAACTTGAGCTTTCTCCGCCAGCTACTACCATAAAGTTAATTCTCAGGTTGAAGCTGGAGCTAAAGCGACCTGGGATGCCAAGAACTCCTGGCTGTTGGACTTGAGGTCGGGAGCAAGTACAAGCTCGATCCTCTTGCTTTGTAAAGGTTGTGTTACGGAGTAAAGGTTCTCTTAGTACTTGGAAGGCTTAGAGCTAAAAAATCGTCTATAGGCGAAAATAAATAACCAAGGAATTGCCGCCTTGGCTTTACAACCAGGTTCTTCGCCCTGGCGTTACCTTGGTCTCGGCGTCGCCGTAGATACCCAGCGCCTGACGAGTCGGCTCACAAGGTGAGATTATACCATAGGCAGTACAATCCTCAATTCATAGCTTATTTTGCTAACTTATTGTCTCTCATTCCAGTTTGGCGTTTCCTTCACATTTGAGAGTTAGTAACTCGATTGGTGACAACAACGTTAACTATTAGTAGTATTGGTTCAAGTCCAAATTTACTATTACGCCGAAGATAAATAAATAGATAAATAACTCCTTAAAAGCAAAGGAAGGAAGAGAGGGAAATTATGCTTATTTTTGTGTTCAGAAATCGCACTTGGATGGTTATAACTTCGGCGGCATACTGTAACTTATAACAATTGTAAAATTTGTCTCTACTAGGGATTCCAATGGCGTACTTTTGTAAGGCGCACTCCTTGTGTCTAGTCTAGATTCCTTAAAAGAACTGTTGATTGTTTTAACACATGTCCAAACGTGAGAGGTTTCATTCGAACATTTCACCCATTAATGATCTTGGGAAAAAGGTAAAAGTCCACATGCATACTTGTTGAGCCATAATGATAGTATTTATCTCTGATATATATAATGTCACTCTCCCTCGGTGCTAGGCGTTGTCTATTCCGATCTCTTCTTCCGGCAATTAATCCGCCCAAAACGCCGACCAAAAGGACGGATCCTCCAACTGTCAAAGCCTGTAGCCAGAATCCTGAGTGCCTGAACTCATCACTTCGTCCGCTTCTTGCAGCCCGAGCTGCCCTCTGCCGCCTCTGCTCGAAATCGTAATGCTGCTTGTACTTTTCTTCCCAGCTGAAATGAGGAACATCATCTGTTCGCCACGGTGTATAGTCACCAGGACCAAATCCATGAGCCCAATTGTACCATCCGAACCTGAACCCGCGTGGCTGGCGGCGGCGGCGCCGCCCTTGGTCCTCCAGCCAGCATAGGACTGGTCTCTAAAGTACGATGGCGGTGGGCCCTGCCTTTCGTCCTCCTCCGGGAAAGACCGGACGCTGGTCGGCCGCCTACGGGACCATAGGAGATGGATCTAATGGCGATGTGTGTGGCGGTACGATTGCAGGTTCTTATCGTACGCGGCCCGCTTTATTGGACTTGAGAGCACGTGGTATGCGTTCGAGATCTCTACAAACTTTGAAGATGCCGTAGGATCACCCGGGTTGCGATCGGGATGGTGCGCCTTGACAGTTCGTAGAACCGGCTAAGAGGATAAAGAATATTAGTTTTCACATTGTATGCGGTGAAGCATACGTGAAGTGTCTAGGAGACTGCTTTTTGCTTTTTGTAAACCTACCGTTTAATTTCGGTCCCACCAGCGCCAAAGGTAACCCAAGGGTGTCATAGTGGGTCTTCCCTTCGGCGAGTGCTTCGGATTCGTCGGCCGTGGTATAACGGCAAGCGTTCGTTTGGGAAAATAGTCGCCGAGTCGGGAGAGCGATGCCGCGGTACCGTCCGATGACTACCGGGCTTCTTATCAGCGGAAGCATGGCTCACGCAGAAATACCTCCGCGGCGTGGGTTCCAATTTAAGCCGCCGTTCCTTAGAAATAACAGAACCTTTCATCGTCTTATCATTGTCGCACGAAGCGGAAAGGGAGGGGGGGGGGGAAGATCCGGGCCGTTTGAGAGGCCCTCTTATAGCGATCCTATTTGATTGCGTATGAGACCAGTGACCACTATTTGAATGACTACTGTTAGCTCTATTTAGCTTGTAAGGTGTATCTTATCTGATAAGAACTGCGTTTTTCCAATCAGCTTACTATCGTTTGGCTGCGGAAACTATTTTATATAGATTGAACGAACTTGAGGATTAACTACTGCCGATAGATAGATGAAGGTGAGAACCGTATACTTCACTATATGCAAGATCGGACTTTTGCACAATAATATTTAGCACAATTAAGCAGTTTGCGCGGGAGTTTGAGAGGCGCTCATTATTATTTTTATTATTTTTTTTTCTAATAGAAAAAAAAAAACGCTCCAAAATTTCGTCATAGGATGCCCTGCATTATTTGCGAAAGAAAAAAGGGCAAATTCGGCTGAATTACGAATTCAACGCCGCATCGCCGCATCGCCGCATATTGTGATAGTGCGTTTGCTGTGCACAATGGTATACACAACTGTATACATGAAATCAAGCATATGCATATGTTTTCGTTTTTATCCTACACGCCATTGAAAAGCAAACCCATCTAAAGAAGTATTATATGAAGAATGAAACTGATAATAATAATACAGGTGGTATGAAAATGCTGTTGCGATCATCAAAGGACTACACAGTCGGCCCTGTCGAAAAATCATTTAAAGCAATTATATATTGATGAGTAACGAGTATCTCAAATGTTGAAAGATATATAAGGTGATTAATCTTCGTTGTCTCGCCCGTCCTCCATCTCGTCCTCCGTTGTCTCTGTCGCACTATTTCTGCCAAGTTAGACGGAGCGTCGGCGTCGACGCCGGCAGATTTCTCATTGGTTTTGGCAGACATAATCCTGTCCCGCACCAGCTTCGCGATGGCGCTATTAGTCCGCGCCTCGAGGCGCTCTAGTTTCTTGTCTACGTCGCGCTTGAGATCCCAGTTCGGGGCTTTGGGCTGTAGGGAAAACAGATCGACAGGTTTATCGACCTTCTCCTCCTCGATATTTGCGTCCTTCGCCTGCTGAGCTATTTCCGCCGCGCGCTGCTCCAGTGTGTCCCGGTCCGCTGAAGGGTTGCTATCGAATCCAAGTCGGGCGCTCTCGTTTCGGGGTCGTAGTTTCGGCCGGATAAGGTGACGGATCCCGTAGAGCTTGGTATGTTCTCTGCTTCGTTGTGCAAATCCCCTCCGTCTGGAGAGGTCATTCCAATGTCGCCGTCGCCTTCATCGTCGTTTTTCGGCTTTCTTTCAAGTTTTTGAGCTTTTGAAGACGATCCTTTCTTTCAGAAGCTTGTGTTTCGAGGGATAGCATGGATGATATGTTTGGAGGGGTATACGGACGATGATAGGTTTTTTGTTTCTCTTGTGAGTATAGAGAAGATGTGATAGCGCGCCTGGGTTGTGATAGTTATGAAGCTCGAACTCACGCACTGGGCTCAGAAGAAATAAGTAGTACGCCAAAGTTGCGCCAAGATTTTTATCTCGCACACGGAAAATCGGGAGCACGGCCAAAAAAAAATTTCTTTTTTTGAACATCCTTTTTTGTTTTTTTGAGACCACTTTAGGAAATCGTAACCCTAAATTTCTTGGCCAGAAAAAAATCAAAAATCCAAAAAAAATTTTTTTTCGTTTTTGGCAAGGCTAGACGAGGTATATATATATAAAACAAGGTTTAGAGAATTTAGTCTGTCCGGTGAAGAAGTGTAAAGGAAAGACATTCAAGATCGAATATACCACCGTTCTTTTATATATATATATATTTCCCCATAATATACTAACATTTACATTAGACATTTTCAACCACACGTCAAACTTTACACCTGCACCGGCTGCGAGCCCAACAAGCGACAGACAGCTCTGAATGCATTTTGCGGGCACGGGCAAGGGCACATAACCAGAAAATCGCCCCGAGCGAGACCAAAAGCCACTCGTACTTCGTCCAAGTTCCCGCTTCGGTTGGGGAGATCGGTTATCTCGAGCTCGTTTTCGCATCGGAAGGAGACACGTTCATTCGTCTTATCCGAAGCCGTTTGTAGCAGATCCGCCAACAGTCGTTTAAAGGCTACCATAAGTTCCCATTGGATGGAAAGCTTTTTGAATGCGTACCCGGAGATGGACGGTTGCTACTCGTAATCATGTCTACCGACAAAGAAGACGGCGTGGGGACGTACGAGAACCTCACAACGCTAGAGGTAAAAGAAATGCGATTCATTATATACGAAGAGCTCTGTGAGGACATCGAAGACGCCATAAGGGATCCTGAATACCCATCAACCAAGATCGACCCGGCGGACGAGGATGATTCGCACCTGTTGTTCGGTTTGATCGATAGAGACTTCTGCGGCACCTAGCTCTCGCGCAACGCGAGTTGATCCGCGAGTTCGGCTGGTATACCCTCAGTGGACCCATCGAGAAGGTCGGCTTGCGTGGAAGGACGAATGAGGGCAAGATGCTCATGCTAATCCCGAAGATCATCAACGTAGGTTCAAACCCCAGAGAATATACTTACAACTTCAAATACTAACTCTTATATTTTTATATCTTTTTAGATCTTAGGTAGCGCTTTCCGTTTTCCTTGGTCGACGAAAGATTCTTCAACGCCGTCATCGAAGCTGGGATCCATACGTTTGATCTACCTCTGTACATTCCAACTTGCTCAGGAAGCTACGCGAATTCATACCGGTAGCTATGTCATTTACAGCTCGGAAACATACACTCGAGGCTGTGTCCGAAGAGCGATCTTGTCAGACCCTGTCATTACGACTCCCAAATAGTTTTGAAGTCGTGAAGGAATGCTTTAATACCTCGGCGTCAAGGAAATAAATAAGTTTGAGAAGCTCACGGGTGAGGCGGTGGCGTTTGTTTTGAACGAAAAGCTTATCTAGCGCATTGACAACGCTATATTTTTTCTCTTTACAACCACAAAAACCTCCTCCATTATTAACTTTCTTGGTAAACGTAAGATCTTATTATGAGAACCAAGATGGGATAGAAACTTTTACTATTTTATTTTTCTCGCGCGATTTAATAATAAACAATAAATGAAAAAACTTTTATTATATAAAGTTACTATCAAATGAAAGAGAAAAAAAATATAAAGTTTTTTTAATCAAGTAATTAATAACCACTTTACAACTTTGTCTCTGCAGCAGGGTATGGGAGATTCTGAAGAAGACTATTTACAACTCTATTTATTAGCAACTTAATAAAAAAACACTTTTTTAATAAAAAGACTTATAATCAGCAACATCTAAATACCAATCTTTCTTCTACACCTTTATCAACAACAACCAAAAAAATAAACCCCCCAAAGGTCTTTAATCTATCATCACCATTAAAAAAAAAAAATCTTCAATCTACACCATCTTTGGTTTGTAAGGGTTCTTTCAAAGCCCCTCGGGATACCGTCGTCTTCATCAAACCCCTTCTCCTTTATCCTACACCTCGTCGATTTCCGAGGGTTCTTTTGAGGCCCCTCGAGTTAACTTCGTCTACATTAAAATAAAACTTTTAACCTACACCCTACACCCTACAGTTTTTTGAGTGTTCCTTTTAAGAACCTCAAATATTCTGACGTAAAAAACCCTCTGCTATTAGTCCTTCCTTAAATATTTCATCTTTGATTTTTAGTCTATATATATTCAGTGAAACCACTGACCTTTTCCGTCGTACAGAAACGACTCTTATCTTCTATTCACTATGAGCAATCACTCTGAAGCTCCGGATGGCATGGCGAAGCTGGACATCGGTGGGCCAATCCCGTTATACCTGACGCCCATCAAGCAAACTAAGCCGTCGATTGGTGCAGCAGCAGCCGGGCCCCCGAGTGGCGATTTCGGAGGTCTTAGCTTCGATTTCAGCACCTCGAGGTGGTCCTCGTGCAGCGTCGTCGAGGACACTGGGAACGTCCATCAACGCGGTGCAAATATTAACGCTATCGAGGCAAAAGGCGCCGAAAAGGAGGAGGCCATCAAGTTGGCGGGCACTATGGGTTTGGCTGCTGGGAAGATCTACCTCAAGGACTGCAGGGTTACCGATATGTCAGGGTTTTTTTTGCAGGGCGATTTTTTTATCACTGCAGCTCATTTCGCCCCGGCAAACGAACTGGCTATGGGGTTGCCGACAAGCGACTTGGCTAAGATCTGTAGTGCCCGTTTCTCTCAGTACCCTGTAGATCCCACGGTCAGGCATGCCTATCTTATTTACCGGGACCCTACAGTTAACCTCGCGATTTTCCGATGCCAGGATAGTGGCGGCGCACCAGCTTCGCTCGAACTCGACGATCTCTTTGCAGTTGCGGATTTGGACTACGAGAAACTCAAAGAAAAGGTTGTGTTCGCTGTTGGATATAATGGCGAGGACACAAGGAACCTGTACCCCACCTTTGCGGAATCTTACTTCAACACCCTCTCGCCAACCAAGATGGCAACCCTGCAGACACTCGATTATGCCCGCCCACCCGAGTTTGCGAGCATCTTCAGGCCCAACGAACGCAGCCTCGGCGTGGGGAGATTGGCACCTGCTCAGGGGAACCCGGACGGGATATGATATCACTCTATCAGCGGGTGTTTGGTATCTCTGGTGCCATAATAGGGCTTATCGAACGGCCGAGGACCAACGCGATGACGAGGCAAAGCGTGTTCGGGGTTAAAGGCTTGACAGCAAAAATTATCGGGTATTTCCAAGGAGGGGAACATACAGAGGAGTGGAACAAGTTTGTCCCTTTTACCTCCGATCTCCTTCAAACTATCAAAGAACAGGTCGAAGCTGCTTAGAAATGCTGGGGTCTGAGAGGTACCGCTGAATACGTCCTTGCGTGGGTTTTTTTCTTGTTGTCTACAGTTTGTTTCGCGCCCATACACTTCCTTTTTTTTTGTCTTGGCCCTCTGGGAAGTAATGAATCACCCCACGGTCACCTATTGCCGCAAACATATGCTACGGAGAAAATAATTTCAATGCTGGTGGCGAATCTGGAGCACAAGCAAGCTTTGCAACAAGTTATATATAAACTGCGTGGATGTTTATAGCGTTGTATCACCCGTTGTATTGATATACTGTTATTATTGGGAAGAAAGTAAGCGTTCCTATTAGTTTCGATCGGACTCTCGGAAAAGATTCCTTCCTAAACAATATTCGCAAGCCGTTTACCTTGAAATTGGTATAGATTAAAATAGTCTATTATAAAAATAATATCCCTTCCTCTTACTAATATTCTTTTTTTAAATTGCGCCTCTCCAAAGTGGTCACTTTTGAAAAAGAGAGTAGCAAGAAAAAAAAAAAAAAGACGCCTTCAAATCGCGTATTTACGTTAATAACAGTAAATGCCTCGAAGGCTTTTTTCTTAAAAATAAATAAATAAATAACCCCCCCCCCCCCACCCTAGATTTACGGTCCGCCTTTTTTTTTCGATCTGTTGAGAAATGAATTTCTTTTTGAAAAAAGGTCAGATGGTTTTGGTTGAAATGATAGATATGCGCCAACACAACTTTTTTGATTTTATAAACTACTTAAATGCGCAAGCGCTTGGCTTCTTTAAATTTTTATTTCCCGTTAGGGTATTTCTCCTCTTGTGTGGCAAAATTGTGGTGAATTTTACAGTTCTCACACGGGAAATTGAGAGGAAGGAGATTTTCCGTGTGGACAACTTTACGCTTCAACAATCCCGTTGGGGATTCTTCCCTTACATATTATCCCTTGTTCTTAGAATCCCGTCCTATAAATTCCTATACCACGAAGATTCCCGTACGCTCACTTGGTCAACTTTTTTCACTTTATCCGTATAATAATTATCCCTTCCGGGAAAAACCCCCTCCAAGAGATAATAGTACAATACGGCATTCCTCACACGCGTTGCACTTGATTTGGTGAAGGCAGACGGACGCAAGATAAGACGGTGCCACGGAGGCATGTTCGGGGTGTCCACTGTCAGGTCGGTTTGCTTCGTCGGGTCGAAGTGTCGGTTGCCCAGTATCGTCTTAGACCTGCGTTTTGCCAGCTGAAGCGATTGTAAAATGAGGTAAGATTAGCCGTTCTCAAATATATCAAAATTTCAAATTTGACCAGAAAAGCCAAAAACCGAATCAGAAAGGACTATTTCCTGAACCGTAAAAAAGAGGTGTCTAAAAAAAAAATTTTCTTTACCTTTTTTTTTCTTTTCTTTTCCTTTTTAACTTCTCACCAATTAAAGCTTTTGATCCTCACTACTTTCAAATTTCATTCAAATTTCCTTCATTCTTGTAAATGAATTTCTATTGATCATTCTTTAATTTCCTTTTCACTTCTCTTCTTTCTCTGCTCTCTCTCTCCATCTCTCTCGGCCTTTTTTTATGCGTTTTGCATTTTGCCTCATGTTTGTCTCCATCTCTTTTCAAGGGCTTAGAACCTGATGCGAAGGTGCTCCTCTCGATAGGCTATAGCTTTCATCCAATCCGTAAGATAGCCTCTTCAGGTTCTTCGTATCGACAATGGATTCCTGCTCGTATAAGCCTAGATACTGTCAACGTACTGCTGCATCAGAGGGGAGGGCGGATCTCAAATCCATGGACCAAACAAGGTGGCCCGCTCTTCTTTTGCCATTTGATGAGTGGTGATAATAGCTATAATCTTCGCGAGCGCGGCACAAAATTCAACCAGGACAACGCCGATCGGCATTCTTCGGTGCCTGCAGACTCACATGCACAGTATCCCAACGAGGAAGAGACACCGCCGAACCAGCGTACCCTTCAGGACGGAGGCCAATTAAGCAGCCCGCTTTACAATTGGGAGAATTCATACAACAATGACAGTCACAACGAGCGGCATCCCTGGAAGACAAAAGATTTTGGAGGGACCTCTGGTCTCTGTGGTTACGGCGACAGTCGGGGGCGCCAGGCGCCGGACTCGAACGAATGGAGCTTCGGAGCCCATCACACTATAAGAACGTTACCATTCTCTATAAAGATCTCTTATCGGAAGGCCGGAGGATTGGAGAAATTTCGAAGCGGTGGGCCGTTAATGATAACATGCTTCACCTGAAAGAGCTGATGTATTTTCTCTTTCAGAGAGGAAATACCCGGCTTGCTCTCCGATTTCTTGAAGCTTATGTCGCCACGCCGATGCGGAGCATCTACAACCGTGGCCAGTATCAAGCGGAAGTGGTCGACGCTGTCTTCAGTGCTTTTCTGAAGGAAGTTCACCTGTCCAGGCTCCGGAGGCACGGTGACCACAAATTTGCGCGCATATGGAACCGCGCTAATAAACTGGCCAACCTCGCCATCGTGATGATCAAGCAAGATCTTTTCTATGGTATTAGAGAACAACTGAAAATATTAATGCAGACGACAGCACCATCTAAAGTCCTCGAGTTGTACAGGGAGTTACGAAACAAGGAAGTGTTTCTAGCCGAAGGAGCTCACCTCATGTTTCTTTTCCATTTTGCTCGGAATTCCTTTTTCACGGAAGGCATTCGCTACATTCAGGAATCTGTGGCCTCCATGGCGCCTTGGTGATACGTACAAAAGCCCGGCGAGGCTCTGGGCCTTCCGTGAGCTCTTCGTGCAATTGTACAGATCCGGAGTTCCATACACACTTCGGACTTGCTGAAAATTCTGTTCTCTTACAATAACGAAGTGGATCATCAAATACACAACGCTTTCCTATTTAGCGCAGCGAAGGCGGGCGACGTGAACGACGCAGAAGCGTTATTTCGCGATGCGGAAGCAGTCACAGGGCGTCCACCCACGATACATGCCTACACAGCGCTATTCAACATGTACCACCAAGTAAACGACCTCAATAGGATGGAGAGAATACATCTTGCAGCCGTTGATGCAGGACTTCAGCCGGAAAAAGATGTATTCTTTGTGAATGCCGTGCTGCATGCAGAGTCCAGGCTGGTACGAAAGTCGTATGCACAGATATTGCAACGTTACAAAGAATTCTTCTCGACCGAACCGCTCGATCGACTGCACCTCCAGATGACAAGTATGCACCATTTGTGGCCCCCCAGGCATCTTCTTTGCTTGTCCCATCTACCGCTACGGTTTCAATAATGCTGCGGGCATTCTTTATGCAACGGGAGCCGTACGAGCGGTACAACCATTGGGCGTGGATAGTATACCAGCAGTACTTGCGCAAACCTGGCAGACCCTTCTGCAGGGCCACAATTTGAAACCCCATCGGAGCACATCTTCAGCATAATTGTTGCAAACCTTGGGCTTAGTCGATACGACCTACCCCGCGCGGTATCTGTCGTCCAAAATATGCTCGTGTCTGCTTCACTCCCTAACCTACAATTATCACTTGGAACCCTCTGATGAGGTCCTACGCTCGACATGCAGACGTTAGCGGTGCTGAGAAGGTCTGGAATCTAATCGTAGGACATGGCCTGCGACCTGACGATCACTCGTACAATGCTCTGCTGTTTAGCGTACGTCAGAGCCGGTAATAATGCGGAAGCCGGACGCGTGCTGGCACGAATGCTGAAGGAAGGATGGAAATGGAACTCAATAACACACGCAACGGTTGATATGGCCGCCGATAAAATGATCTACTACGGGCGTTCCGTGACGAGAAGGAAAAATTAGGCTTGGGGGCAGATGACGATTTAGCCCAGTCGGCAGCGGTCAAGATGAATAGCGCGTACGATCAGTCAATGACTTGGTATATGAAGAGCTAACCACTATAAGGTTTAAGACGTTTAATTTATTGTTGTCATCTCCGATCTACTAGTAATTAGACAATGTCACTTCATCGTGATTCCCGGGATATTGATTTAATACATCTCTTCTTTTTCATCTTGCAATATTGATTGAAAAGGAAAAGCCGCCTCGGGACGTTGCTTTTTGTAGCACAATGATTTCAATGAAGTCGGATAATGTCCTTCGCTTTCTCTTGAACAATAGCCTAAAAGCCGTCAAAACCTATGCTATCGGAAAGGTAAAAAAGAAAGAAAAAAGGCTATATACATCGATGAAATGTTTTAGAGACGAGCAGCGGAAATAGACAAACCTTTTCTTTTCTCTTCTTTTTGTTTTTTACATTCCTTTATATTTATTTTTTTGGCCACATTCTGCGGCCAAATAAAAAGCTTCCGAAATTGCTCCAAAACAGGTACCAGGGAAAGTGTTTGTAAAATTTGTATACGCATGTTTCTAGGATCAAATACGATAAAACTGAAATATTGGTTTGATTTGTCAAGAAGCCTTATCCGAATCTAACGGATCGGTCTCGGTTACTGTATCTATCGTATCTATCGACTTCCAAGCGAGCCGATGCCAATCGTCGATATGAGACGCGTGCTTCCACCTCGGTTCAGGGACGTTCGATCGCGCGAGCCGCCACCATTCACAAGCTCTCTTACCCTAGCCTCCTCTCGCCTCGGAGAACCCTGTCTGCATGCATGTTGGCAGAAACAACGGAAGCGATGGTATGCGGGATAAGTGCGTCAGGCCTGTTGTTATTTACGGTAGAAAAGTTGGGTGGTCGCCTAGCCCGTCTATCCAACGACACACGAGGGAACGCATTATCGATGTCTCCATCATTGGCGGTCGTTCGTCGCTGCTGTTCGCGGAGGCTCTGCAAGTGCGCCTAAGGCTTGCCTGCCTACTCGCACTCGGCGGGCGGTCGTCATTTCCACGCCCGCTATCGAACAAAAACCCTGGCAGCACGCGGGGCACATTGGCTGTCGCTCTGTTGGTCGAGGAGGAAGGAGGATGGTAGCCGTCGGAAATGGGAGGGATTGATGAAAAACGCTGAAAGTCTTCAGCTAAACCGCGCCTTCGATTCGACGCGATAGTAACGAAGAGGCAGATGGTGCATCCTGATTTGCTGCGGACGAGAAGGGTTCCGATGACCTCTCCCTCCTGTAAGGGAGGAAATGCTCTCGATCGAAATTTCGGACTCCTCCAGGTCTTCGCCGTCGTCGTCGTTCGTAGCGTCGGAATCGCGAAACTCGGGTGGCGTTCGCGAGTCGGTCGGATTCACTTCGAAGATCTCGTTTACGAGTCGTGCCAGCAACACCTGTTCGCTTTGGGCGTCTCTCCGCCGTGGACGAGGTCCAGCGGCACGGATCGCAGCCTGGACAACCTAGCGACGGAATCAAAACCCGCCGGTTCTCGCGAAACCTGGTGATGTTGGGCCGCCCGTATCGGCGATCGTAGCGATGAGAATGCCGAGTGGCTAGGTTTCGAGTCTGCGGGACATTCCCTCCATACGGGAATACCCATAATTTATCTTATCAGTTGCTTTTCTGTCTCCTGTCCTCAATTCCCGCGCGCCTGCGATTCGGCGTTTGGGGTTGTTGTAATGTAATGCACGGCGTGTTTCAAGGAGCAATCAGGTTTAAGTATATGTTTTTATAGATATATTTTCCAATAATCGAATCACTTTTTTTTTTTTTCTAAGAGATGGAATCTGCCCAATTGACTCCTCCTATGTCAGGGGTTTCAGAATACAGATGGCTGACTAATAATAACTGCCCCCCGATGATAATAAAAAGAAATTATATTACCATGTGCTACTATTATTATACATAATTACGCCGGCCTTTGAACCCTTTTGAGCGAAATTGTGTCCCTCTATCTTTTCACTTCTTTTTTTTTTTTTTTTTTTCTTCTTCCTTACTTCATCAAACCCTCGTTCATTTTCCGTTTGTTTCCTTCGTTGATGATATTTACATTCCAATAGTCAAGTTCCTCTTTTATTATCTTTCGAAGTTGACTCTCTCCAGCGACTTCCTTTGTCCGATATCTTCCCCCTGCGGTTATCTTCTCATTCTATACAATATATCTTACCCCTTTTGAACTGTATTGCTTTCCCCCTCTAACTTAAATAGTGTCAGCGTCATCTCTTTAACTTAGGCTGTAAGCTTTTCACCGAAACCTTCTCATGAAAAGCTAAAAGGGATCTAATCAACACCCATGAAGAACCTTGGTCTTTTTCTGTCCTCCTTTGCCGTGCCTGGTCGTCGGGGCAGATGTACGGCGTGATACCGGAGAGCTCGAGGCTCGAGAGCTAGGCAACTTGATATCTTCCGTGGTCTCCGCGATATACAGGGGGTGGAGACAGCGGCAAGCGGTTCAGAGTCCGGTAACCGCCTTCCTCCTCACAACGACTAGCGACTTATCTTCCCGTCGCCGACCACTTCTGACGATAATGGCGGCAAGAGTCCACCCTGCTACTCCCACCAGCCCCACCACCGCCGCCAAACATCGTCGCAAGACCCGCCGACGAACGTCTTCAAGCAAGACCTCAATCACCGACTTCAAGCTCGTCTACAACAACGAACGATAACCCCGTCACTTCCGTTCCGGGGCCTCGAGTGACCACCGTGAACAGGAGAAGCCCCACGGAAGACATTTACAAGATTGTTACGGACAGTGCCGGGCAGCTGTCTACCGGCACGTTCGTCTCCGTCGGCTCGTCGGCCGTCCTGTGCCTCTGCAGGCTTGTCCACCGGGGCGGCGGCGGCGGCGGGAGTGAAATGCGCACGTCACTAGCGCTCAGAAGCGTATTATTATCGGTGTAGTTGTGGGCGTCGGAGGCTTCCTCACCCTCGCCGGTAATAGCGGGAATGGCCTGGAGGATATGGGGCAGACGCGGCAAGAGTCCGCTAAATCGAAGCGATTCCATGAGGTCCACCCATCAGTCTGCGTCTGAATCAAAGCCTACGATACATTCTGTCGATCATTTCCAGAAGCCTGCCAATGTCAACCAGTCGTCGAATTTTTAGATCATCCTAACAGAAGGAGGAAGATCGGGGGGAGGTTTCCCTTTATATTACTCTTTTCCAGCATCGCATATCTCTCGCACATCAATCACTTCCGCAACATGGGATTACTTCCATTTGTTTTAAATTTTTTCTTTAGCTCGAATGTGTTGTGTTTGGACATTTTCAACGACTCATGCTTTTTTGTTCGACCATTTGATCGACGATATGTGTAGACACCCACCCCTACCACTCGATCTCCCATTACTCCATACCCATTGTCTCATCCAGTTGCAGTGCTCCTGCAGTAGTGGCATCTCCAACAGGGCGGAAGTGGGTTCCTGGATAATTTTCTTTCTTTTTCTCTCTCCAACAATAACATCCTTATTCCCATGTTTCTTTATGTAAAACCTTTCTAGCCTGTATAAAACACACACATATATATACTCTCTGTTATCTCCCTCTGCGGGGAATTAATATGCTTTTTGCTGCTTTGAAGCCCATCGAGCACTTAACATTGTCCCTAAGCGTCCTTTTTGTGCTTCCATATGCTTTCACATGCTTATCTCTCCCTGTATCCCGTAGCTCCTCGTGTTTATATTCTGCTTTTTTTTTCAGTTACGATATATTTTGACGGATGCAATTAATGGCCATGATTATAAGTAGGTCGAAACCGTTTTAAGTAGACCTGTTTCGGTAACCGGCCTCTTTTTTTACTTTTTTTTTTTTTTTTTTTTTTTTTTTTTAATAACTGTCTACGGCTACTGTCCTGGATGGTTCCTTGATGTATTTTTAGCTTTATACCATATCACTAGCAAATATACCCTGCCAATTTCATTTAACTACTTAAGTAGATACTAGAACTACTTCTAAAGCTTACATACAACAAGTGCCCTAGGATCACCATGTAAACAAGACACAAAAAACAGAAAACGTTTAAAATGTCTCTTTTGTTTGTTTGATACATGTTCTCGTCCTTTGCTATCTTTTTTCCTGTCTTTTTTCTATTCTCTTCTCTTTCCTTTCTAACACTATTTCATTGTTTCAGCAAAGACACGCGCCAATAAAACTAAAGAGCGTTTTTTTTTTTTGCCCCCCTAATCCCCTTTGCTTTTTTTTTTTTTTTTTTTTTTAAGTGCAAATAGTGACTAATTGCTTTTTTCCTTTCTTTTCTCCTTTGTAATTTATTCCTCTCGGTCAATTTTTTTCAATTCAAGTTTGCTCATCTAAAAAAAATTTTTTTCTTCCTTTTAATTTTTTCTTTCTTCTTCCTCTTGAACTTTTAAGTCTTTTCATTCATCGCTTCCCTTATCTTTTCCTTTAACTTCATTCCCCTTCCTCTTCTTCCCTTCGTCCTTCACCGTCTATCGTAACGAAAGGAAGAGTATAGAATATTTTCTTATAAGGAAATACTTGAGTAGTCTATCGTTTTAGCCAATACTTTTTTTTTTTTGGCCCTCTCTCTTCTCGATTACATCTTCTATTGTATCAACAAACACACCATCTAATATATTTCTAATGACAATGTCGTACGGAGACTATAATAATCGTGGCAGCCACGGCAAGGGTATTCAAAATGGGTACGCCCCCCCCCCCCCCTCTTCGATATTGATTGTTGCCATCGCCATATTATTTCACCCAGGCCATTGAGTTTGGTTCTTCTGTCGCTAACTTTTCACGTCTTCCGCGAAAATATAATAGTGGATCCAACGGATATCACTCTAATAGCTACGGCTCTCACGGAGGTAGTGGATGGTGGCAGTAGCAGTTACGGCGGCGGCGGTTACGGTGGTGGTTCCTATGAGGTGGCGACAGGATGTCCAACTTGGGAGCGAACCTGAAGAAGCCTCACTGGGGTATTAATTGCGCCCTTCTCTCCCTCCTTGGATTCTCTCCTGTCTACATGGCCGTGGAACAAGTTGTTCCGGCGACCTTTCTCAGGAAGACCTATAGGAAAATGAAACACGAAAAGAGAGCCTTTTTAGGGATTAGAGTTACCAATTGTTTGCCCAAGAAACAGGAATGCTAACCTCTTTAAATCTTTGTTCTTAGACCTAGATGCCCTACCGAAATTTGAAAAGTCATTCTGTTAGTTTACCTCTCTAATTTGATATTCACGCGGCTATTACTACTTACTACTACTACTACTACTACGACTTTATTATTATTATTATTATTAGTATTATTATTATTATTATTATTATACTTTGGCTAATTTCTTTCTAAAATATAGACAAGCCATCGAGTCCGTCTCTAGGAGATCTGACAGGGAGGTGGAAGCATACAGGACAGAACGTCAAATGCGAGTTCAAGCCGCGATGTTCCTAAACCTGTCACCACCTTTGACGAGGCCGGTTTCCCAGGTATGTGAATCCAGCGGATAAGTTTTTCATGCCATTATATTATGCAGAGTTGGTACTAAAATTTCCTGCCCTTCATAGCCTACGTAATGAACGAGGTCAAAGCCCAAGGGTTCTCGGCGCCTACTGCAATCCAGGCCCAAGGGTGGCCGATGGCCTTGTCCGGTCGTGATTTGTTGGAATCGCTGAGACCGGTTCAGGAAAACTTTGACCTATTGTCTTCCATCCATTGTACACATCAATGCCCAGCCTTTGCTTGCCCCTGGTGACGGACCGATTGTCCTGGTCCTTGCCCCCACGCGAGAGCTTGCTGTCCAGATTCAACAGGAAGTCACGAAATTTGGCAAATCCTCTCGCATTAGGAACACGTGCATTTACGGAGGTGTTCCTCGTGGCCAACAAATTAGGGATTTAGCTCGCGGTGTCGAAGTTTGCATTGCGACGCCGGGAAGGTTGATTGACATGTTGGAGGCTGGAAACGAACCTTCGTCGCGTCACCTATTTGGTCCTGACGAAGCCGATAGGATGTTGGATATGGGTTTCGCTCCTCAGATTAACAAAATTGTTAGTCAGATTCGTCCTGATAGGCAACGCTGATGTGGTCCGCGACGTGGCCAAAGGAAGTGCGCCAGCTTGCCCATGACTATTTGAAGGACTTCATTCAGGTCAATATCGGTTCGCTAGATCTGTCCGCAAATCATCGTATCACTCAAATCGTTGAAGTCGTGTCAGAGTACGAGAAGAGGGACAAGTTGGTTAGGCATCTTGAGCGTATTATGGACGAAAAGGATACCAAATGCCTGGTCTTCGTTAGCACCAAACGTGCCGCCGATGATATTACACGAGTAAGTAACTATGAACCTCCTTCCTATGCTTTGCACAGTACAGCTAACATTGGTCGTAGTTCCTTCGCCAAGATGGTTTTCCAGCTCTCGCTCTCCATGGAGACAAGGCGCAAAACGAACGTGATTGGGTACGTCCTCTTCAGTTCTCCATTACCTGATTAACGTGAACGGTGATGCTGACATTATTGATTTTCTTACAAGGTCTTGAACGAGTTCAAGAATGGCAAAAGTCCCGTCATGGTGGCAACTGATGTTGCTTCCCGTGGAATTGGTATGATATATATAAGACGATACTTTCGCTCCTTTCCCTCCCTTTGCTGCTTCTGTTCAACTATCTCCCTCCGGGAAGTGCACTGGATATAATTTCAGAGCATTTCCTTGTATCCCTTTAACCCCACTTAGCTCTAGTTTGTTATTTGTTTTGTGGATTTGCTCCGAAGCCGCGTATCTCTTTCCTTCATCTTCACATGTCTGCCACCGACGCTCCTTGATGCTTTCAAACAACACTTCTAGCGAACCAGTCCTCCAGTTCCTACATCCAGGGATGTTCTTACCTTCTGGAAGTAACCTACGAACGGGCTTCTTCTCTTTTCCCACGCTTGTCCCTTTTCATACTTTCATCAGAATTTGTCTTAAAAGGGATCATAAACAAAGTGTTGGGAGCTCGCTACTTTCGGGTACCTCGAGGGTTGCACAGAAGAGAAGAGGAACATAAATGGGGTAAGCCGGTTCTGTCACATTGTGTCGCTAGACAGAGGGCCTTTCGAAGATACAGGAGCGTGCGCGCGTGGTTTTGATTCACTTCAAATCCTCTAGGACATTCGAAGTGGGGTAGAAGATATATGCGGTCAGGTGAGTCTGTTATCTTTCGCTCTCAAAGCTAACGTGTTAAAAGATGTTCGTGGTATACTCATGTCATCAACGTGGATTATCCCAACAGTAAGTCTCAAGATTCCCTTCCCTTTACTTTATAATATCTCATATCGCTGCGAGCTGTGCTAATTGGTTGACTTTAGATAGCGAGGTATGAGTTCTTCCACAAAGTTTACCACCACATCGTAGTAGTATTCCAGTCTGTTAACCGAAATATTACAGGATTATGTTCATCGTATCGGGCGTACTGGAGAGCAGGACAAAAGGGCACGCTATCACTTTCTTTACTACTGATAATGCCAAACAGGCTCGTGACCTAGTTAACGTCCTCGTAAGTCAATCCCTATTTCTTTCCATGTTTTACGACGCTAACGCCTTTACAGGGAAAGCAAAATGCAAATAGATCCAAAGCTATCTGACATGGCTCGCGGTTCTGGTCACGGGTGGTCGTGGTGGCGGCGGACGTTGGGTGGCCGTGGTGGTCGCGGCGGTGGTGGCGGTCGCGGAGGTAAGCATAACATCGCACAACCCTTCCTTTGAATTTTTCCGTTATATTGATTCATAACCACCTTGCAACTCTCCAGGTTACTCGACCTCAAGCAACTCCGCTCCCCTGGGGCAACGTAGGTACTAGTCTCCAGGTGACCATTGCTCTAAACCCTCATCTATTACACCACAAGCATAAATTTGAACATGTGAGAAACAAATGGCCATAAACTAGACGGTAGGATTCATAGATATACTTGGAGTTTTCTTCTTTGAGTCTTTCTGCGATACTTGTTTTAATCCTTTCGAGAATCCGACGACGAGAAAAAGAAATCATACGATAGATTACCATTCCTTAATGTACTTCCAATTCCTTACGACTCACTTATCATCTCGCCGTCGGAATCTCTTTTATCCTTTTCTTGGTTCTTCCCCTGCTTATCTAGAAGTAACGACGCAAAAGTTTTTCTTTTTCCTTTCCTTTTCCTCTTTTTTATCTTTTCTTCCAATAGCCTACATTAATACTTAGATAGAGAATCGGTCTGTTACAAAAAAAAATGAATTGCGAGCGTTTGAGATTTTTCTTTGACTAAGATCCTTAGAGGTAATTTTCATCAATTACCCTCCAAAGCATTCGGTTCATATGACATCAAGTTTTATATAGGTATTATTCTCAAGTGCTTCCAGAGATTGTGCAGATTTGCCTTTCGCTTCTTGAGTTGGTTGCTATAGCCGGGAATTATTTTTCGGGTTTCAAGGTTTACACACCAGCCTAATGATGTTCTAGATTTACAAATACTATCGCGGATACAGGTTAAATCTTAACTGGCATTCAATAAGCGGTCACTGCCTGCTTGGTTCGTATAACAAGGGCCTCAGCTCGCTGGTTGCAACAGGAAAGGAGGTTGGTGATTTGTAGTGTAGATAGTCTCAATCACCGTCAAGTTCGAGGTCACCATCTCTGAGACGAGCTCTATTGTGCTCCCATTTCACAAATGTGACGCCTTGAAGTATGGAATCTGCGAGGTCATCGAGCTTTCCCGAGTTGCCTCTCCGTTTTGTAAAATTCGTTGCTAATTCCAACAGTGATTTGTCTAACCTGACCGGGCTTCTTGATATATCACCGCCATTGGATAACCATCTCCGGACAACTGACGTCTTGAACGCTTTCGAACTGGCTTTCCTCGATGCTGAGCCTTCTTCCAACCAATACGATGCCACCTGCTTGGGCTCATGCTGAATATATTGCCTTGCCATTCCCTTTTTAAGCATAGCAGCCTGAAAGACAGCGTGAAGCATTTGCTCTAGCATGTTGACACGAAGAGTCCATTCTTGAACAGCTGAACACCTGACGTTCTTGCGCGCTGGGTTTCCAGCAGGATCACATCAGGTGAGTACTGGGATAGGAGAATCCTGCGCAAGTCGAACTGCAACCTCTGAGAAATTATCCGAACGAAAGCAGGTCGACTGGCTTTCTTCCTCTTGTCCTCGAGGCAGCTCGTTTCGCTCATGTAGCGCTCAATCACCGAAAAACCTTTCCCAGGCGAGAATATCAGGTGCAGAGAGTCGTTGAGACGGCGAGAATGGGCGATAAGGGACGGTGAGTGACAAATGGAAATATTCTTGATACCTAAATCGATGCTGAGAATTCGACGTTTGTGCGATGCCTTTGTTCTCCGGATCGTCGAGGGTGCGAAAGTTGTGGAAGGTAGTGAGCAGACCTCTAGTATCCTCTCTACCATCTCCTTCTTGTTCCAGAAACAGTGAACCCACAGCGCCTGAGGATGTGCTTCAGCCGGTCATTTCGAAGTGCCAATAGTCTACATAGGAAAGAGAACACGGCGTGGGCACACATTCGCAAGGGAAGAGACAAAATCAATATGTAGCTTGCATTATCATCATTTATAGCTTTGAGACCGCTCTAGTTGACAGTCAGAAGTAATTAGTATACCTGGACGGGAGGAATAAAGACTTACGATGAAGCGTTAATAGGCTGCATAATTGATAAGACTGCGTCTGTAGGAAGATGATAGTGCTTATGGGACTGGCTCTGTTAGCCTTTGATATAACCACGGAGTAAAAAGTTGAGGACATCATGAAACTATACTGGAAGAGAATTTATCCGCAAAGTATATATACTAGGGGCTCCGGCAGCTAGGTCTGCAGTTGCAAGAAGTTTAATAAAAGCTCTAGCTAAAAGAGGCTGTCGATTACAAAGCTCAAAATAACATCATGAAAAGCTTGAACGAAAATAAAGCCGAAATACACCGTAAGCATGCAGCCCAAAGGGTAAATATAGCTAATTACCCAACTAATATCTAAGCTATATTAATACTTAATTTTAGACAGTATTTAAAAGTTAACTAATAAATTATTTAATATAAAAAATTTTTTTTTTTAGTTTAGTACTTAGGTGTACAAACTATATACCTGCTATCACTGCATGTGAATGCTATGCTAGTGATGGGGATGCGGATGGAAATGCCGCAGAAAGAAAGAAGAGAGAGACTTAGTGAATCTATTTTGATTGATAAGCTAAGTAGAAGAAGAAGTGCTGGCTCGCTAGAAAGAAGGCCTGCAGTGGAAGAACACCATTTATAGTGTGGCTAAGGTGCCAAGAGGCAGAGTGCCAAGGGAAATGGATGCAACAATACCTATAATATATATGTTATTTATATAGAGACTATAGACTCTATATTCCTCTTTAAAAAATAATAATATAAAATATAAACTATATCATATAGTATATATATATAATATATATTATTTACGTAAATTATATACTTTCTAGCTTAAGTTATATTTTACATTATTATATTAAATATAATAAAAAAATTTATATAAGTAATAATAAGCTAATATATATATACTAATTATAACTTAAATAATTAGATATTACTGATTAAAATAATAATAACTAAATTAAATAATCTTATTATTAGAGTGAGGACGTTCAAGGCCTCAACTAGCCGAGTAATTACTAGTAATAACCTCAATAAAGAATTAGAATCTATTATATCTTTACTAGGGATATATAATCTTTAGTGTTCGAGGTCGGGTTGGAGGCAGGGTATTTAGCATGGGTGCTTTTATCCAGTATTCCAGTACTTACCAAGGTGAGAGGGCGCCCGACACCTCGAAAAACAGCACAAAAATTTGCAAAAAACGAGCGCTTTACTATACAAAACAAAAAAAAAATTAAATATTTGAACTCAACGCCCTAGAAAAAATACGCTAAAGGCCCTGGTTGGAGGTACATGTGTGGTTTAAAAAAAGACCTTTATTTTAGTGAGGTTCGCTGAGCAAAAATTGGTGTTCCGTAACTATAAATGTACCGCTACCCCTGAGGCTTATTGTATAGTTTGAAACAATTTCGCTCACCTAGCAAATACATATAAAATAAATTATTAGAAATTTATTTTAATTGGAGTATGACCCGGTCTCGAACACTAATAATCTTACTTTACTTCGCTTTTCTTATTTACTAAAGATAATCTT
>AZLU01000329.1:0-33984 GCA_002224055.1 Pezizomycotina sp. ARF18 | reverse complement strand
GGGCCGACAACAAGGTGGACTTGAACGATAGCAGACCGCCGCCTACGAACTGGAAGGTAGCTTATCAAGAAGCTACAGGCGGTTACGCAATTTTCAGTACAAGGATGGCACGAGCAACATGGTCCTCGCTATCGACTTACAGAGCAAACGGCCTTATCTGCGAGCCGTATATACAAGGACGGACGGCACGGAACCACAGCGGCAGAGGTTCATTTGCTGAACCGCCAGGCTACTACCTCCAAAACCAGGAACCAACTTTTGCGCAGCAACTGCTCAGTGTCGCTGCCGACTTTAGCGTCGGTTTGGCTACGTTATAGCCATTTTCACAAGCATCGACGATAAATGTCGGAGGCCAGGAGCTCAGAATGGATGCTCACAACACGTGGTTTTAGTAAAGACAGCTTTCGAGGAACCTACCAGATCATGAATGAGCAATCTACGGTTGGACTCGGCACGAAGAGAATGATACGACGCAGCTCGATTGCAGCGTGATGCCATAATTACCAGGACATTGGCGGGTTCAAGCTGATCAAGCGAACACCCGATGGCAGCTCCTGGCCTTCAAAACTACCAAAGGATGGGAAGGAGATGTGTCTGACTGCCACAGGGTTCAACAGCGTGTCTCTACAGCCCATGGGCGATCCGAAGCAGCTTGTAACCAGCCGAAGATGTGCTGGAAGCCGATACCTGTCGCGACACTGATCGCGGAGGATTGCTTGACCTGCTAGGGTCGTGATCGCGCCTGATCTAGCATCAAGAGGAGGAGATCTGTCGCTTGTTTACTCGATCAAGGTATCCGTATGGTTGGAGACTGCTAAAGAGGCCATACAATCAGGACGATGGTGTAAGTGGTTTATTAGAGAGATAAAACGCATTTATTCAAGCAGTTAACTGCCGATTTTTATTGGTTCTTTGCTGATGGATATACTATGGATTAGTTCCAACGGTGTGAGAGTCGAACTTATAGCAACCTCAGCGTGTCTACAACGAAGCTACGGGTAGGTATTTTCGACACCAACAATCAGACTTATCCATGGCGGAGACCACCGCTATCGGCTACGCGCGTGGTTCGAGTCACCTTCGCCCTATCATGGTGGCGTGTTCAAGAATACAGGAGATTTGCCATCGTCGACTCTACGCTTAGGATCCAGATCGAGGCAAGAGATAAAACCGGAATGTAATCGCAAAGAGTGCTTTCGGCGGACGCCACCGGCGCCGTTACTCTGCAGCGGACTTGTATTGGTGTCACCTTACAGCTGTGGACTGTTATAGACTGGGATGAGGGTTAGTTATAGCGGTTCTATAGCAGCTAGCCTTATTCTATTTATTGACTTGACTTACTTACCTATGACGGTCGTTGGATCCGTACACGTTCCGACGGGAAGTTCTCGCCATAATCACGCCAACAATACGCTCAATCTGACCGATGGATTTACACATCTGGCACTCTGGCGCTTCGACCCGTCGCCAAAAGAAGGCTACCTTCCACTAATATCGACGCTGAGTATCCGAGATGACAACGGGCGCGCATTCGTCCCCGTAGCCAAGACAGCGGCCGATTCAAAGCGTGGAAGCTTCGCACTGGCACCGGCGACAAAAGATAATCCTAGATAGCGGCGGGCCGGCCCGCCGGTCACGGGTTCGCATTTTATGAGAGTGTAGCTCGGGCCATTCCAGGCCATACACCGAAACGCCGATCTGCCGCTAGCGCGCTTTCGATCCGAGTCCAGCAGACCATCCCTTTTCAGCGCACCGTGAACCAAATGAAGACGTTCCTAGCGCCGCGCCTCCAGTATTCGTACACGAGAAGCACTCCCGCTTGCCGATCGGAGTCGATACGTACCCTCAGCCGCTCGACCCTTCGAACCGTAGCACAGGCGTCTCATATAGTACCGCTACCCAGCTGCCGTCGCTGCCGACGGGGGATAGCTGGATCATGCACTATACCGGCGCGTACGCGACCGCTTCGGAGGGAAGCTTACGTCGTGCTAAGGAACGCAGACGAGCAAATATACTTCAACACACCGACGTGATTGTATTCTGCCTGTACCCTTACAGTGGTGGAAGTCCATCACGCTGCGCTTCAACAACGAGACGCTAGTTTTAGAAGCGGTTAAGTTTCCGGGAGACCTTTGGGTGCCGAACTACGATTCTTAATTTTTCCGCACTCTGTTTGCCGAGAGAATAACCCGCTGAAGCTCGTTAAGCGGAGCGACGCGAAGGCTCAGACGAGGCTGCACATCTACGTCGATAGCATGGGAACGTTCAAGCCGCAGTTCCCGGCAGGTACGGCTAATATTGCCATCGTTGACGATACGAGTGGGCGGCACGGTCGATGCCTCGGCAAAGTACTCATCGTCTCTGCAGAGCCGGGATGAACATCGGCGACGAGCAATCAGCGCTTGGATGTCGTACACTGGGGCTTGGAACGATATGATAAGCGGTGATGCCACGAAGGCCCGAGAGCAGTATTGGTAGCCACGTGGTAACCCCGTGACGCTATTATCCATCACATACGGACCGCTAGACGGAACTCCTAAAGATATGATGGACCAACCCCTTACCGTGCAGAACGCCTCTCCGCCATAGCAACCGGCGGCCGTTCCCCGTCACGTTGCCGATGGTCGGCATAGATCATTTCCATTTATACAGAAGACACTCCGGTAAAGTACATCGAAGGCGCTTCACAAAGACGCGCTCGGCGGTAGACTATGCTCCATAGACTTCGGAAAGGACGTATTGGATATCGAGTACGGGCATTCGAGAGTTACGAACCAGGCGGCGTACGATGGGCGCTTGAATCGCTCCTGAACCCAGGCACACCTTTCGCTATTAATAACACGAACATGGCGGTGACCCGTGGCCTTGGACCGCTAAGAAGGGCAATCATACGCTACGTCGACGGCGGCATCGTAAAGACGCGACCGATATAGAGCACCAGAATCTCAATTTCAACACCGACGTCACATTAATCACGTGGGGTCAAGCGACGATTACGGACCCAGTCGTATTCTCTGCCGCCCTGCAACCCTCATAGACCCAGCGTGCCGTCCTGGTTAGCAACGACACCTTCGGGTACGACCCCGCTCCGGTCAAGCGAAAACGTGCGAGTCACGATCCGCTCCGACGACGTAGCGTATTCGTCAAGGATGTAATGAAGGCGAGTTCCTCGCGTTGGCTAATGTCGGCAAGGAGATCAAGAAGATCACGTATGGCGATGTGCCCGTGTATGACAGCGCGGTCTTCGCGAGGGCGTGGAACGCGGCGACTGGAGGTGGCTTCCCGTTCAAGGTTTGGCCAGACGTGCTCGGGTTTGACCGAGCGTTGGCGTCGTGAAGACGTGCACGATCACGATGCGTCGCGGCGACGGTAGTATCACGACAGTGAGCGGGCAAGACGGCGAGGTTCTCAATTCAAAATTGATGGCTGTTTGAGAAAGCGAAGAGGAGGCAAGTATCTACTTAGTCGATCATTTGTATGTATTTACATAGCAGTTTATATTTTGATATTCGATAAAATACTTATAATGGAGAAACTGGACAAGGATCGAAATATTCGTTTTGACCTTCACAAATGCGTTGCGAGAGCTTTGCACGCTCTTATTTCGTTTTTTTTTTTTTTTTTTTTTTTTTAATTATTAATTAAATAACCCTTGTATGAAAATTTTCACTACACCTTATATAGCAGCTCCCTGCTACTATCAGCATCTACGAGCATAGAATGAAGACAACTGGGCATCCCGTCCGCTCTGCCTTACATAAGCTTCATATCGGTCGACTAGTACTACGGTGGGTGACCATGTGGGAATCCCGACTCTTGTAGATCTTTATCGTTTTTTTTTTTTTTTTTTGTCTTTCTTTTTTTTACAATCCTTAAACTTCTGGTCCTTTTGGCTCGAACATTAGGACATATAAATGATAATCTAATATTCTCATTTTCTTTTATTTTATACTTGAATACTAGCTCAATCTCTCTGCAGTTGTAAAGGGAGGCGTAGATAGTAGTACGACGACGATGCCACATTCCCAGTTTTATGACAAATATCGATATTTATTAGATTGAAAGTTGTTAGCTAGCGTCCATGACAACGTTAAAGGAGCGGACGGACATATATACACAGTCTGTACAATACATCCTTCAAATTACATATTTGGAGAATAAACCATTGTGATAGCACGAATTGTAGGTATCTTGACTAATAGTATCTGTCTCTCTAGTGATTGTTCATGTATTATCTTATTTCTTCCGCCTGCAACTTAAAGGTCGGCGCCCGGAAGCTCTTCAGGAAACGAGGCTTGGATATCCGCATTGTCTTCAGAATAATGGACTAGGAAATGCTGTTAACTCGACTAGGTGTTGATTAAGACTTCACATTCGAGAAGATTATTAGTATTTAACGAATGACAACGTATTGAAGAGATCGAAATAGGCAATCTGTAGACGTACCAGTAGATTTTGCCCTGAACAGGAGTTAAGTCGCCTTGAAAGTCGCCGCAATCTGGGATTAATCGCTGAAACGATCGTAAAAGCCCATTCCTTGTTATCGGCAGGACCTACAAAGTAAATATATACATATTAAAGTCAGTAACCACTAATGTTTTTAAAAAAAAAATTTTTTTTTGTGAGAATATATATAAATTGTGTTGTCAAGCCTTTAGTTGGCTTGCTATAATTCTAAAAAAGTGTTTATCTATAAGATTAAAGCAAGCTTACCCTGTATGTTCACGTCCCCGCCAGATGGGAAGGGACGTTGTCTCCGCTTGAGTACTTGATCTTATGCGTATTGTTGAAGAGTCAACGACCGTAGCAGTGTTTGTCTCCGTTGTGACGTTATTGTAGACGCCGGTTACCCATACGCCTGGACCGAAGTCAACAGATTTCGCAATGGAGTTGACGGTAAGGTGGATGTGTTGGAATCCCACTTGACGGAACCATAGCTACGGTATATGAAGTGTATAGGTGAGGTTGGCAAAGAGGTTGAAGGTTTGTATAGATTTGAGACGGGGTTTGGTATAGCGGTGTTAGTAGCTGGCTTCTTAGATGTGCTGATGTTGTCGTAAGAGTAGTTCGAGGACTAGGGGGCGGAAAGGGGTTTATATGTTTTTTCGTGCCTACTAGAATGTACTCGCCGTTCAACAAGTTGACGCAAGTACTGCAGTTCTCCTTCTTGTTTGTCAAATATCCTGGTAGTAGAGCATATCTGACGTTCTGAAGGTGTATTACGCCAGCGAGAGTCCGATAAAGCAGTGAATACAAAATCAAGCTGAAGGACAATCCTATGTGAGTTTATGCAATGCAATATAGAGCAAATTGAAGCTACTCTACCCTCACGCTCAACAAGCCAGAGCGGCTGATTCCTGGATTTCAAGTTTGGCTTGTTTGCGCGATGGAGGTCAAGGAGATCTTTAGGTCCAGTATCAAGAGGTGTTATGGATAACGTTGAAGGAACAATTTTAGCCGCCAATCACACAATCTGCTTCCACATAGTGGCCACTAAGGCTTCAGCAATGCTTCGTTGTTCGTTTCTCAATTGCTCATTCTCTTGCTCAATGATTTCGTTTTGACGCTTTAGCAGAGAGCAACCGGTTAGAGGGCTGGGTCTAGAATGTTAGACTTCAAGACGAACAAATTGTATCGAGGCGGTAGTGATATTAATGGTTAGTTAAGCCCGCAATATACATACAAGCATGCGCATATGCAGGCTGATTCGAAATATTTTACACTATTTAGACACTAAGTCAAATCCCGAAGAAGACCGAAAATATAGTTCTAAGCTGTGTTGAATTACAACTATTACCAAATAGACAAATACCACGGGTAAATTTAGTTTGGGCGTTTTCCAATCCTGTTATGTATATAAATTCAGAGCGATATTAGAATAGAAGGTCTTCTAACGGAAAATAACCCAATTATTATTAGGCTTTCGAGACGGTATAACTTGGCACTCACAAACGTGATATCAAATCATGACTTCAATTCGATATCGAAAAGTTAATCGGGTTATATGTGGGCTCAGAGATTTTCGTCATCTTCAGCATTACACACATAAACACGATAACTATATGGATACATTAGAAACTAAATAGCTCCCGCAATTTGCATAAACCTCGCTTCCTTTTGACCAAGGTGATTCTGACATACACTACCCACCCAACGTCTTCATCAAACGGCCCCAAAACCAACCAGGGTAGATTAACACTACAGGTAACATTCTTAAATGCAACCTCAAAAAGCAAGAAAAGGGAAATGGAAAGCAACAGGAGATCTACGTAAATAGCAAAAAGAAAAAAAAAATCTTAACCTACCAGTAACGTACAGCGTGGCGTCCGGATTGTATTTTATTGATTCTGAACCCGTGAGCTCAAGCCAGACGGACTATTATCGTCCAGACTATCACAGCTTGGTTTGTTTTTCCGGTCTGGTAATTGTACGTTTGGGTCGTCATTGGGAGGGGATCTTGACTATATTTTAGATCGATGGACTTTGCGGTAGGCTCGACCTTTACGACCAGCATGTTCTGGTTAAAGCTGGCGTAAGGAGGTCCGGGTCGCTCATTCTTGCTTTGAGCAGGTTCTGAGGTGTGGGTAGTTGCTTGGACGTGCGCGGGAAATATCAGGAGCTATGGTTCACTCGTACTCTGTAGAAGGATTAGATACAGGGAATTCCTTTGCTAAACACCCGACGAGAGAAAACCGACAGAGAGTTCGAAGACACCTGGAGTCACCTAATGATCATGAGTATTGTTCATACCGATGATCTTGAGTCCTCTTCGAGTACACGTCAGGCTGAGGAAATGTGGATAGGCTTTCACTTGGTAATTACGGGGCTCGAGAAAGCTGTCAATGAAGATCGGCGATCTAATATTTTTGTTCTCCTGGCTTCAATTCAGCCAGGAAAACATAAGTTCAGAGTATATCATGCACAATTCGAGCGGCCCGGGTTGAAGTGCAGTTCTAATGGCAAAACCGAATAAACTGTCCAACCGAGAAAGATTCCTATTACAGTGAATTGAAAAGGCTGAAGACCATAATCAAATCATATCCTGTGATGACAAACTTGAAGTTAGAAAAAAAAAAAAAAGCGACAGCATTTTCCGTTCACATGTTTTGGCAATGTCGAATTGGAATAGGCACATGGTGGTATACGAAGTCGATACATGTTACGTGAACGAACGCCGCTGTTTAAAACCACAATATACAAAGTATCTTATACAGCGACAGCTCCTGATGCTCGATTTTGGAACCAAATACCAAAAAGAGTAACATCTCCATGCACAAGCAGTGACGAGAATAATATTTTCCGATGCGATGCATGCCGCGCTTGTTACTGGCGATCCTTTATTGGCGGTTCGAAAGGTCAGGAACCAGAGCCTTGCGTTAGTATTACAATACACGGTCGTGAATACCTACTCCAAATTTCAGATAGTATCTATAGAATGTATCAGTAATTCCTTGATTAACTTAATAATCAAAAGAATTTTGATCTCCGTTTTCAGCTCTGCCGGGTCGTTTCCCTGTTCCGAGTCCGGGCCCGTAGTCTGATGCGTGAAGACAAAACGCGTGGGCTAATTCTTCAAGAAGCGGCTACTTCCGCGCACTAACCTCAAAACAAAATGTAATCCTTGGACGGTTTTAACGGGCGTCAATGCAGAAGATTCTTTCCCTATCACGTCAACGTCTTGAGGTTCAATTTCATGTGAGAGAGCCATGTGCAATTAAGAAAATCATTGAGAAGAATTCCGCAAGTCCGCTTCGACTAATGGAAAGCTATTTTGTCCCTCAAACGCCTCCGCAATGGCAATTTCTTGAACCCAATACGAGGAAGGGCTAAAGACTAAGCAGCCAAAAGGTAGACTTTCGCTTTGCAATCGCCATGTAGAGGCTATAAAATGAGGTTACGAATTCCCTTTTAAGCCGGTCCTGGGCTATGGCGGTTGGGAACGGAATACATCGCCGCTTCTGTATTAAAACATGTAATTGAGTTAGGAATTACAGGAGACTATGTTGATCCTCGGCTCGTAATCGAGTGTATCTATTAATACTCCAGACCTATATTCCTTACGGAAAACGGCATTTCTTCCGAAGATGAATGGCGTTCACGACCTAGGCGAAAATAGGAAAGGCCTTCATCAAGCTCGAGAGGTAGCAATTGCCAGCGCAAACAAATTGCCATGACCCAGATTTCGCAAGGTTCCGAATTCGAATATCGAAACCGCCGCTGCAATAGCAATATCGGAAACAGCACAATGTACAATGTCTATCTATCACCAGCTCATCAAGTAGATGAAACAAAAAAAGTTTACACAACAATTCCAATAAAGAAGAAAAAAAAAAAAAAAAAAAAAAAAAAAAAAAAAAAAAAAAAAAAAAAAAAAAAAAAAAAAAAAAAAAAAAAAAAAAAAAACAATAAAGAATCTACAAGAGTCGGGATTCCACATGGTCACCCACCGTAGTACTAGTCGACCGATACGAGGCTTGTTTAGGCAGAGCGGACGGGATGCCAAATTTCCTCGTTCTATGCTCGTAGATACCGGCACAAGGTTCAATTGCTATATAAGGCAGGGTTCAACCGGAAGTTTCGCAAGATGGAGAATTTTATTTTATGCAACGGTCAAGATAGTGCAACAATAGCTGAAATAGGCTAAGGAGTCACCTGCTGGGGTGTGAGACGACCTGAGCGTTCTGGAATCAATCAAAAGCACCCGATGATAATAGACAATATTAGGGCAAGTCAGAAATCAGGATAAGGGACAAAGGACGGTAAACCATTTTTCCTAATCGATTCCTAAAATGCAAAGGATTGGCATGAAATTCTTTCATTATACCGCACGGATCATCCTACAGATTTTTGGTAGCTACCTTAAAGTACATGCCCGCGTTACCTTCAGGAAATAGCGATTCGATCCTGATCACTAGAAGCACTGCTACAAAATATCTCTATTGCTAAGGTAATATGGCATAATCTGACATGATCGATTGATTGATTGATTGAAATTTTTTTTTCTCTACCTGGGCCTCTTGGCAAACTAACTACCTTGTAGCCGGTAGAGGTTAAAGAGTTTTTTTCCTCATAATTACAAAAAACTATACACTGCTTTTTACTAGATTACTGTAAATCCCACGATATCGCACGATCAAGCTGTTGGGTAAGTGGTAGTGAGTTCAAGGTTACACACACACGGGTCGAGAAAACACTGCAGGGCTGAGGTTACACAAAGCAAAAATTAAAGTACTTCAGTGCGCTATTCTTCGCTGCGACAAAAGGTACTGCTTAGCTTAGCTTCAGAATGCTTCGATCCCAATGTGGTGATTTATACATGTATTATCCAAAGAAAAAAAAAAAAAAAAAATAGAAAGAAAAAGTCTGATTAATATTTCGATAGCTTAGTGGATTATCACGACGCATTATAATCACGAGTTGTATACCCAGTACCTCAGGCTAATACCTTCTCTATACGATAGTCTAGCCCTGGACCTACAGGCTCATCTATTCTATGGGACGTTTTATGAGAATGTTCCATAGGTTGGCCTTCGCGAAGACATGAATCTTAACCTAATCTTAGCTTCGGATTTATAACAGGGTATTCTTGCCTGATTTTGTTTTATATGTATAAAATGTTTCAAGGGATATATTATTCTTAGAGATCGTAAGGCTCTTTATAGACCGTAGATTTAATTAAACGTGAATCTCATAAGGCAATCGCAAAGTGAATATATCTATCAAACATCAGGAGCGTGAACTTGAAATGATGCTTCTCTAAGAATCAAGATTCGTTATACGTTGTGTCCGCAAATAAGTAGGCTAAAAGAAAACAGCCACCTTCATTCCATCCTATGCCCTTTCCAGATCATTGACGATGTTATCTCCGATGCGTTATATCTCAGCACGTTATCCACGGTGGAGTTCTTCCTCGACTTTCCCGTTCTGTCACCGCTATAACTACCCCGCCTTCCCTTCCGATTTAGAATTACTCGCTGCTACCCTCTAGCAGCCATCCTCATCTCATTCGCCTGACTCATCGTACTATCCACCGTCCCCCTCCGTAAGCTAGACGTGCCCCAATTGAGACTCTCCGCGATGCGCTGCGCCGTAATCTCGTCCTTTCCGATGCTGAATTCTACCACTTCTCCCTCCCCTGATTTTCGACCCGCATTGCTATTCTGACGTGAGTGCTGACCCTGCGCCAGTGACCAGCCGCTGAACGCGGCTACCGGATCGTCAACTTTCATTTCATCCTCCTCTAGCAGATGGGATAGTCCCTGCTTCAGCGTGGGTACGCATGCCACAACGAGACTCAGTACGACTTCGAGCGCCGACCACAGCAGGTACGGGCCGAATGAGTAGGTAAAGTCCGGATCATTTAGCCACTCTCTCAGCTTGATCAGCCGTAGGATGCTGGATATACAGATAAATAAACAAGTCCGAAGAGGCCGCTAGCAGTATTTTGTCCCACCTCTCAAGTTCGGTTTCAACATAATTGGCACGGCTAATCCCAGAGTCGCGAAATCGGCAATTATATATACTACCGCTCCGTAGGAGGAGGCGGCGACTTCGTCAATGCATTTTGCCGTCATAAGGTGATTCAGAAATCTATCGGCTTACAGCTAAATATGAAGCAGAGTAAAGGTATTAGACAGCTGGCGATGGCTGTGTATCCTGCTACAACCTTAACGGCGATCCGGTAGAGGTTATTTGATAGGAGGCGGTAGTAAGAAACGAGGAATACTAGCTTGACCAAGAGTTGGCAGAAGGTGTATATGATGCCGTTTACAAACATGAGCTATTATTTGTCAGTTTGGGGTTGGCATTGGCCTAAGAAAGGGAAAAAGAAATAAATGAGTCTTAGAGAAATATATGTAGTCTTACAATCTGATGCTTTTTAATTCCGGCAATACTCAACATGTAAACATGCCGACCCGTATACTTCATGTGCAAGTCTACACTACCCATCCAGGCCGTGATCACGCCTAAACGACAACACATACCCAGTCCTCCGCGCCGAGTTTCTTTCTTTTCGACCTTATATACCCCGCATCGCTACCGCCACAATCGCTAGGAATTCTAGCACGGCCAGCACGATCGTGTACGTCTCCCAGGTATCGTCGCGTGGTAAGTACGGATAATCGTGTTTAACTTCTTCAGGATGGAATAAGGTCTTCATTAGGAAAATAAGGTTTTAGCGTTTCATTGCTGGAGATCGGATTTTCAAGGAGGTGCGGAATCAGGTCAACTGTTCTGAGTTTTGGTTCGTTCGCGATTGCAGTGATCAGGAAACCGTAGCGTATAGCTTGCTTTATCGTCTCAGGAGAAAGAGCCATGATGTTAGACATGCTTCTGACTTTATTTCTGTCTTTGACTGCCTCGGTAAGAGATAGTAACTCTGCTCCTTATGCTTCGATCCGTGACCTCCTCTGATCTCTTCATAAGATGAAACCAAAGTAATGACAGAATGGCATTAAATGATCACTCAGGGACTACTATTATATATATACTTGATATATTTAGACAACAGTTTGATTGTCTAAATACCCAAACAAACAAACCATGCATAGTGGTAAAGCCAGTTCTCCACATTTTCATTCCCACCCTGGCCAGTATCCAAAAACCCCAAAGGTTACAGGTGGATCTATAGGCACTTTCACAAATAGGACCCACTACTGACCAGGGAGTTAAGGGGTCACTGGTCAAGTTGGGGAGAAAAAACTGGTTTTTCATTTAAACGAGTACGCCACTGGCGCGATAGTCGCATCCAAACATAGAATACATAGAACAACAAATCATACACCTCGTGTATCTTGAAGAACTTTAGATCGTAAAGCTAGTTATATTAAAAAAGGGGCGATCACCTTATCAATATCAAAATCCCCAGATTTTCTTGAGCTGGTAAAGGTTTCGGCTTTGCGGGATGTGGAAAAAAAACCGACGAGTCATGGATTCGAATCTCTTGAGTGAACCACTTCCCTTCCCCCAACCAATATGCATACTATTTAAAATATAGCGAAATAATCAAATCTGCTATAACACAAAAACGGACTATCTATATCTCCGAGACCGGAGACAGCGAAAAAAAAAAAGTTCAAACAACTCCAGATAAGACTAGCGATATATCGATATGTTACGCGAGTACGAGGTTGGTGACGTTCGTGGCGGTTTCACGCCACCAACACGAATTACGAACGAAAAGACCTTTGATTAGTATTGGTTTTCTTAGTTCTACAAATTGTTTATTCAAGGATATCGTTCGTATCCGTATTCTCATCACATTTTCTTATAAAAAGTTTATTATAGCTAGGGCTCCTCTGCCGATTACCGAGATAACGGGTCGACGGGTTCGTGTCTCAGATCTATATAAACCTGCTGATCATGTCGCTTTTCATGAAGATCGAAGAGAAGAGCTTGGATCTGGGTTTAGTTAGTACAGGATGATCAGACGTTCCAAGAACTGGCTGCTGCGGGGGGCTCGTTCGGGGAGTACTGGTCTTGCATGATGACACCATTTAGATAATATTATAAATGGAAATGACCATTGGTGACCGCCAGCCTTCAAAAACGCTACTTTAAATTAATTTAGAGCTTACCGAGGTATAGTATCAATATTGCGCTTGTGCCTTTAGCAACGTCGTATAAGAATTTTTATATCCTTGACAATTACCCGTGTTGATCTATGCAGTTCGCTATCGCAACTTGGGGGATAATGTGATTGTGCATACGACAAGAAGAGTTCGCAAAGCCTAGTGACGATGGCAGTAAATATAAATTTCTTCAGTACATTGCATCTCACCCGTGGAGTGATCGCCAAATTCACCCAGTCTGTTTATATTATCAATATTGAAATAAAATTAAAGATAGCGCGCGACAGAGTGCCACTAACTTGAAGAGTTACATACGCATAAGCAAGTACATCTTTCCTTAAACTTTATATTGTATATCTATTCAAGGGTAAATTTTGTTTTCGTACAATTTTGTATGCATGTAAATGCCTTAGGTCTTCCGAATGTACTCATTTACCAGATCTTATCGGATATTCGTATCTCTAATACTCCATCTTCCCCGGAATACAATCCCACAGCTCCTCCACGATATGCCTCTGCTCATCCTCATTCGCACCCCTCACAGCAATATACTTCCTCCCGTCAACGGCCGGTTCGAAGTTTCCCCCGGGATTACCATCCGCGACTATCCCACCAGCTTCTGTAAGCACAACCCACCCCGCCGCAACATCCCACGCCCAACAGCCCCCTTCCCAATACAAATCGCACCCACCCTCCGCAACCCTACAAAAGTTCAGCGCCGCGGACCCAAAACTACGTACATTATGCACCATTTTCCCGCCGTGCTTCTCGCTCGCAGCTAATTTCCTAAATGTCTCGATCTTGACTTCGAAGTTTACGCCTTCGCGGTCTGATCCCCACTCCAGTATAACCAGCGACTTTGACAGTCCCGGTAGCGGCTCCGGCGTGCGGAGGGGAAGTTTAACGGGTGTGGTGTGGATCGGTGAGCGGAGGTATGATCCTTGCCCGCGGATAGCAGTGTACATTTCCTTCGTGAAGGGGTTGTAGACTATACCCACGCTGGGTATTTTGTTTACGAGGAAGCCGAGGATATGCAGATGCTGGTGTAGCAGCCGTGAACGAAGTTTGTCGTGCTTTTTTAATTCCGAAAAAAAAAAAAAAAAAAAAAAAAAAAAAAAAACCGTTAACTCATAATTAATATTAACCCGTGCTGACCAATATGTATATTGAGGATATCGCAGTTGGGACTCCCTTACCCGTCGATTGGATCGCACAAAAACGTCGGTTCCTCCGTTAGCTCCGTTTCACCCGGTTTGTACGTCTCCTCGCCAATGAATCTGTAATTGGGGTACTGCGAGCGTATACGCTCCGATACCATCTTTTCGACAGCCTGGTCTGTTTCCGTCACAAGGTCGACAGCTGCAACTCCTAAGGTACATAGGGTCAGCGAGCGATACAGCTAAAATCTTTGTTATATTCAACAGGTATATATACGAGGAAAACAGACAATTCTTCTTCTCATCCGTAGCGGTCGTCGAAGGCTTCGCAGCCGTCATCATATCGCCTGCCGCATTGGCGATTTGGATGAGGAAGTCGTGGACTTCGCGGAGGTTTACTTCGGATGTCATTTGTGAAATGGTAGTATTGTAGATGTCCAGCTAATTCTTGAAAATAGGCGATAGATTGAAGATCAAAGGTTTACGAGACATTCACAGGAGGAGCAGTAAGGCTAAGTCGAGTATCTATACAGTTCTCAGACCTAGTTACAGAAGAAACCGTGAATATCAGACAGCTGTGACGTTGCAAGAACTGAAAATTATCCGAGTCAGAGAGGGAAAAAAAAACTTGGTAGGGCTGGAAACTTTGAGACCCGCTTTAACCGAGATACTAGGTGCACGTTGTCTGCAGGATTGGCTGTCGAAGATCTACGCTAGCTGATCATGGCATACTTGAGATATCAAGATATCACAACATATTCAAGGGCTTTGTAGCTTTCATTATCTACGAGCTCCTATACGATCACCCAAAAATTGAGAGAATATAAGAACACGAACGTTCACCGAAAGACCTCCTTGTGTGACGATACTTGATCACCAGATATTGTAGAGTAAAACCGTTATCCCGGTTTCTTAGAAATTAATATAGATAGATAATAAGAGAAAAAAAGGCGTTTGTTATCGTATATAGAAAAATGCAACAAAAAAACGTTTGGAAGCCCAAATTTCACAGTACACCCATTTGAAAAAAAAAGAGACCTTATGAAAAAAAAAAAAAACCATTATTAAGAAACGACAAAAGGAACGAAAAGAATTTTATCGAAAGAAAATAATATTTTTTTAATAAGCAGCCTTCGTCCTCAGAACATCGCCAAACTCCTCCAGCGGACTCCTGGACAGGGCACGGTCCTTCCACAGGTTGGGAGTGAGGAAACCGTACGTGTTGCCGACGGCCGCGAACGTAGCCTTGAGCGTGTTCTCGAGCGTCTTGGTGGAACCGGAGGAGGAAGTGTAGATGTCGGAAACACCAGCGAGCTGGAGCAGGCGCTTGACGGCCGGGGAAGCAACGAGACCGGTACCACGGGGGGCGGGGATAAGCTGTAGATTTTTATCAGATTAGCAACAGGATATTCCATTCCATAACAATTGGCAAATAGCAACATATTTCGTAGATAACGTACCCTGACAGTAACCGAACCGCACTTTCCGCTCTCCTTGGCTGGCAGAGAGTGAGGCTCACCGAGGGAGGAACCCCAGTAGCCGCGGCGGATGGGGAGGACGGACAGCTTGGCAATGATGATAGCGGCGCGGATGGCGGTGGCGACTTCCTTGGAGGTCTTGATTCCGAGACCGACGTGGCCGTCTGAGTCTCCGATGACGACAATGGCCTTGAAACGGGTACGCTGACCGGCACGGGTCTGCTTCTGAACGGGTTTGATCTGTTTCGCAAGAAATAAAATAATCAGCAAAATTTATCCTCCCTCCATGCAATCAATCCCCACAATATCTCCAAAGCAAATTACTCAAATTCCACCACCAATTTCCAATATTCTCTTCTTGCCATCGCTACAGTAAACAAAAATTCCAATGAGTATCTATTCCCTCACCTTCATAACTTCGTCCTTCAGTCTAGGGAGGAAGAAGTCGACGATCTGGTACTCCTTGATGGGAGGGAGTGCAGGTAGATCTCCTCCATGCTCTTGATCTTTCCGGCCTTGACGAGGCGGCCGAGCTTGGTGACCGGCTGCCACTCCTTCTCCGAATCCTGCTTGGGTCCGCGGCGACCGCGACCGCGGCCACGGCCGCGCCTGTCACCGCGTCCGCGATCACCACCTTCGGCTCCACGCGCGCTCCAAAACCGCCTCCGCCCCTTGGTGCTCCTGCGTCAGCCATGATGTTGATTTATGTGTGTGTTTTAGGTTAAGTCGAGAATGTCGTTTGGTTCGTGGAGGATCGTGAGTTTTTGTCGGAAAGGGACGGTTTGGTGATAATCGATAAATCGATAATATTTCCTCGTTCGGTGGGTGGGATGGGGTGGTTTAGCTAGCTAAGCTCGAAATTTTTGCGGGTGTGCTTGAATTTTTTTTTTTTTTTTTTTGAACTGTTGAAAAAGTCACATAGAAAGTCTTGCGGTCATTTTTAGTGGGCTAATTAGATTGATAAGAGATAAGGGCATCTTAGCCCTACGAACCTTATCAGCCAGTCACGTGATATTGAATTAACCCCAAGTATCTTTCGAGATGTGGCTGTCGAGCATCACGAGATTCACGACTCTGATCACGATTGTAGAACGAGGTACTGCGGTTGGTTGAAGGATAAGTACTATTTGTAGATGCGATGAGATGATATAATCTGTATACATTGACTATTTATTATACACGATGATATCTACTTTTGCAAATATAAACTCTGTTGCTGTTACAGTAAAACTCCGATGATTGCTGGAACTGTATAGGGGGAGCGCCAGCTCCTACTTCTTAAACAAAAAACGATACAACCAAAAAACGCCTTTTATCATCAAAACCCAGATCGCCAATCTCCAATCACAAAACGCCGTATACGGTGCACTATACAACAGGAGAAAAAATCCCCAACTCATCCTTCCTTCTCACTTCGTCCCCCATCATCTTACTCGCAAAGTTCACAATGCTCACGTCCTCCTGCGACGGCGAGCTCAAGCTCGACCCTCTCCTCCTATGACACTTACAGTACAACCAACCAACCACGCCAAAACGACAAACTCCAGCCCCGTCAACCACCTCTCCAAATGCTCCTCCTTCTCCTTCCGCTCGGGATTAACGAACGAGAGCGCGTAGTCCCATATATGGCCCAAGGTATCCCTCGGTAATCCGGAATACGACAGCGCAGCTGCGGCCGCGGAAACTTCGCCATTTTCTCCTGCTGGAGATTATCACTGGAGGGAGGAGGGAGGATACCGCGCGACGAGCTCCCACAGCGACCGCATGGTGTCTTGGTAGTAGCTCGTCCACGGTATCCTCACGGACGTTCCATTGGAAAATTCGAAGAGGAGGTATTTATGCGGGAACGGCGAAGGAGAAAAGTTAAAACTCCGGAAGAAATTCGTGAACGCGGATTTAACCTGCAAAGTTCGTAAATCATCCGCTGAGTGCGATAGACCCGGAGTCGCGGCGTTTATGCTAGAAAGAACATCGTAGCGCCTGTTAAATATAGGCGTCGACGTACCCGAGGAACTGAGCGACCCTAACGTGTTACTGCGCTGTAAAGCGGGGCTTTTCGACGACGACTGCGGTACCGGTACCGGCACCGGTGGTGAATACGTCGGTAGTTGCGGATTCGAATTAGATCCAGTTGAGGCGTAGAAGCCCGACTTTTCCGCGGGTGCTGTATAACCAGCGTCGCGGGACTCCTCGACGACGAAGAAAAAGCCTCTCCAGGTAGAGGCGGCAGTACAGGTACGTGACTACTACGCCGCGGATCAATATGTAACGCCTCGCTGCAAAATCCATCGGGGTTCCTCTCCCGCTCTATATCATCGACATCCAGCGATTCGTACGCCGGTAGAGATACGCTTGAACTTGACGAAGGGGGAATATATGACACGCCCGCGGTCACGAGCGCGGGGCTCATAGGCGACGTGGGACTCGTCGGCAGCGAATCGACGAGGCCGACGGGAGGATCGTAGGAGGCGAAGCCGGGGAGGTATTTACTACGCGAGGGGGAGGTGTTGGCGAAGGAGTACTTGACGTTTTCGCGGTCGGCGTCTGTTCTGGCGGGGAGGTTCTCATCGCTGAGCGATTTGAGGTTCGGTAGTTGGAAGCGGTGGTTGTTCGGAGGGGAAGGCATGACGATGGAGGGTAGAGAGAAACGATCTCGTATGTTACGCTACCGGGAAGGCTAAGCTTTCGAGCAGATGACCGAGTAGAGCAGAAGGAAGCTAAGGCTGTCTCAGACCCTTTAGAAGTTCGTTCCCGCTCCTGATGGGTAGTCTTTAATGCCGTTTTGTTCGGTCGGAAAGGAAGAGGAGGCGAAAGAGATATCTTGAGACTTTTATACCATCAAGAAATCCCCTCGTCGGTGTTTACAACCAGCCCTCATCGTGAACGAAAAAAAGGATTGTCTCACCAAACACAGGTGAAAAAAAAAAAAACATGTGGAGACAGCCAGGTCCAAGCTGACTGAGTCTTGAAGCCTGGTCATTAATTGATAGGATTGCGTGTAAGCAAAGCCAAGACTTGTCCCCAATTTAACCAATGCGGGCTTAGCTTTTCACTGCGATAGGCAGCCCATGGAAGAGCCTCGCGGTAGTCGTCGTCACCCACCCCCCGAAAACGGACTCTTCTGGCTCGCTAAATTTCCCTGGTTTTGTTTTTGAGGATTGTAGGCATCCAACTTGCATTCGTGTACCTGTCTGATACAGGTTAATATTCGGCGGCTCTTCTGTTAATAGTACCTTCACTTTCCTATCCATGAAACGCCCGGTGGGATGTCTTGAGACGTAAATCGCTTGGTCATTGAAACGGTGCCTGAGCCGGAAAGGTAGCCTTCGCGGTATTTTTAGGCGGAAAAGGTTCACGGCCAAATCCGAGGTCTAATACGGCAATCTATCTGGTATCTATCTCCCATCACTTAGCTCGTCACGTTGTAACAAATTGGGTCTATGCACGATGACCAAACTGGCGAGATAATGTAAAGATATATTTCATTTCTAGCTATTAGAGACATGGAAATAATAATACTGTTGCTTCTTTATCGTTAATCGAAGCAAATGCGTAGTGTTTTCTTCATCACCCGATTACCTCTCTTCCAGTAGTACAAAAGAAAATAGAATCGAGTGAAAAGAGCGCGGAAGTTTCAACGATGATGATAATGATAAATATACACCCCCAAAATCATGCAAGTCCATTTATTTTTCAGTAAACCCTTTTCATCAATATCGGGTTATGAAATAAAGTCGAAGCAAAAAAAGACAAGACGACAAAAGAGACCAAGTAATAATAACATCAAACATGTTTTTCGGAAAACTTGAAAAACGCCAATAAATTTTTGTGTTTTTGATCCAAAAGTTCAAGAACAACCGTTTTCCCTTCACAGACAGAAAGAGAAGAAAAGCCATGAAGTTATAACAAAATTTCATTAAAAAGGATTTTTTTAGAGGCAGAGAGCTTCATATCAAGATGCACAAAATAAAGAGATATAGGCCTCAAGTAAAGATTATAGAGAAGTAAAAAAAAATTTTATGCCAAAAGGAAACAGAATGTTAAAGCAAACAGAGAAGATATGGATCCAAAGAAGTAATTTTTTGAGAACAAAAGAAAGAAAGGAATTTAAAGCGGGTATTTAAGTTATTAATGCTCGTGAGTAAGAATGCGAATGATAATAGGAATAATGATAATGTGCTTGTTTGTGTGTTGTCCGAGTTTACTTTTAGGTGAGGTTATGCTTTGTGCAATCAATGGTGTTTGTAGTAAAAAAAGGCTTAGAAAAGTTGCTGATTATCCCCTTGGAGGATTTAATGCTAACGCCGCTTGCACCGGAGTTCTATATGAAGAATGCGTTAGCTTGCTGATCTGAACATTTGAGATTATATAGAATAGAGGTAACCACTGAAGGCAAGAAAACTTACGCTTCGAGATTTCTTGAACGATCCGATGCTCTTCAAGCTAAAGGAACTACCTCTACGCTCGGGGGCGGTCATGCGTCGAAGCTTCTTAGCCTTACGACGCTCCTCCCGAAGAATTCGATCTAAAAGCACACGTGTTAGCTGTGGTTCAAACAAATTTGCAATTTGATTTTTTTCTGGAATTAGATCGCTCACCTCTTCAATGACATCTTCCTGCTTAGGCTCCACTTCTTGTTCGCTTCCTTCAATTGAGCTTCGAGTACTCCAGGCGCTTTTCCTTCTCCTCGCCCCAGAGAGTGATGGGAGAGATCCTTCCTCCGCCGCTGTCGTTGAAGGGCTCCCTGAAAGTAACCGTCATCGGGGAAGCGGAGTACTCGGCGTCGACGTCCCTGAGTTCCCTGGCATTGACCTCCTTGTAAACTTTCTGGTTCTTGGAAGCGGCTAGGTTGGTGGATTCGATGAGATCGTCGAGAGTTTTATGGCGCTAATATATAGAAAGATACAGTCAGCAATCCTAACATTTCTTCAAGCTTTTGAGTGGGTAAAAGGCAGGGTAATCGTATAACTCACGTCCTTCAACTTCCGAAGTAGGTCCATGTTCGCTTCGTAAAACTGCTGCACGCTGACGTGCTCCTCCTGGTCGTAGCTCCCCACCAGCTTATTTTTAAGCCGTCCCATGATCTGCGCTGTCTCCGCGGCGTAATCATCGAGCTCCGCCCAGACGTCCTTCCTGACCCCCCTGTTGCTGATTCGGGAATAAATAGAGCTGTTCGACGTCCTCGGCGGGTTCGTATCGAATCCGTCCCCTCGGAACCGTCCTCGACGGCTTCCTCGTCGTCGGTTGCTCCGGCTCTGTCCGCGGGAGCTTTATATCGGTAAAAAAGGTTGCTGCTTTTCAGTGGTCGGGCTCGGCTTGCTCGAGCTCCGCCGGTAATATATGGTGCCGTCGCTGCCGGTGTTAGCAGCGACGATGGACAGGCGGCTGTCGCCGTGCCTGGCCTTGGTGGGGTATCTGGATAGGGACCGTCATGGCCTCGAGGTCACCGCAGGATAACGAGGTGCGGGGGAGAGCTTGGGATGGGTGCGGAGATGAGGACCTTGAGGATTGCCTCGAGGATTGCGGCGTCCTGAACCTTATCGGCCGATCAACGTCCGGTCGCGTGAATGCTGCTGGCGTCATGATTTTCTTCTTGAGTTCTTGGGGGTATATGCAGTATGATATGTCGTCTATCTTCGTGACGGTGTTGTTCGCTCCGTCTAAATATAAGAGAAAAGAGGTCTGTAGGTGGTTCTTCATTAGAGAGACTGGGGTGACTAAAAGAGTGTAGCAGAAAAAGATAAGAAAAAAAAGAAGCAGAGACAATAAATGAACTTTGAAATATAATAACTGAGCTGATTTATTTTTAATGAGATAATTTATTATGATAGAAAGCACTAGTAGTGTATTCTAACCAAAATAAAATAAAATAAAATAAAATAAAAATAAAAAATAGCCGGTCAATTTTCAAAATGTAGAGAGAGAGAGATGTTGCCCCAAGCTGTATATATCTTTTGATAGGCGTCCCCCCCTCCTTTCTTCCTTTGTTTTTTTATTTATTTTTATTTTTTTTTTTTTATTTTTATGATTTTTTTTTTATTTTTATTTTCTTCTGTAGTAGTAGTAATCCTTAATATAGCAGTGTGGTGATGTTCAGAATAGCTGGCGGTTATCTTTCCGTAAAGAAGAGGGTGGTGAAGCAGCGAGTGTAGCAAGTAAAGGAAGGAATCGACCAGAGATCAACTCCCAAAACATCAAAGCAAAAAAAAAAAAAAAAAAATAGTATCAAGTCTTTGAATATGACAATAATGAAGAAAGCAGAAGAAAGGATTAGGGGGAAGGAGAAGATGGCAAGTATATATCTAGCTATAGAGAAGACGAAGGACGCTTGGTAGGAGCAGTTGTGAATGGCGAGATTGATGCTGATGATGATGATGATGATGATGATGATGATGATAATGGGAAAAAAGATATTTTGCCAGACGATTTGACGTTGTTTATATATTCAAGATCGTTTCAATTCAGCCTTAACAATACATACATATCGTACAAAGATGGTTATCAAAGATCCGAACAGCTTCGGTCCGAGTAGGGTCTGACTAGACTAGAGCCAGATCTGTTATGCTGCGCCTTTTTTCCGCTCTCTCTGCTCTCTTCTCCACAGCTTGCCTGGCCAGGTGTGCTGAAGCTTGTGTAAGGACCACGACAATGGGTCCGTTTTGACATATGCAAGCAATACCTTGACATATGCCCTGTGCCATAGACCAAAAGGACCAAAGGATGCAACAGCGATGATAATGAGTAGTACAACATATTGCGGAGGGTCGAAGAAGAAGGAGCGACAGTGAGAACTCCTCCAAAACGTCCAGATATAACAAACGTACTTATGTATACTGACTGAAATATTAAATATATCTTGAACTCGATATTTTTGCTTTATTACTTTTGCAGGGAGACGTACGACGATATATACACACAAAGAAGAGATAACCCCAAGTATATATATAAAGACAAAGACGGTCCCAATTTGAATAAGAGCAAAAACTCGCTTCGGTTTCATTGGAATTTTCTTTCTTTTTTTTTCTTTTTTTTTCTTTTTTCCTTTTTTTTTACCACCCCAATATTTGGGCAGGACAGCTTAGAGGCAAGATCAACGGGCGTCGTTCGGAGCTAATCCGTTTGCAAAAAAGTCCCCGGAAGGGAATAAAGGAGACCAAGCTTTTTTCTTCCCTATATCAAAGACACACCAACCCCAGTGTTTATCGACAGATAGCCAATAAAAAGCTTAAAAGCGACATTAAGGAATATTCTGCTTCAATCAGCTCAACAAAAAAAAAAGAAAAAAAAAAGAAAGGAAACCCTAAGAGAAACGTTCTCAAAGGGTCTAAGACAGCCCTTTCGTCCAGGCTGCGTCGGTCGACTGGATCGCAACGCAGCCCGATGATAAGAGACGTTTCACAGATAAAGGACTAACGGACAACGCGGACACAAAGACAACGCTGAATGCGACATGAACGAGAAATTATAGAAAGAACCTACCTTTAAAATAAACCTGAGATTCTCCTCAAGACGGGCCTAAACCTGATAATGTATAATGTCGCAATTCGCGCAAAGAATTCGCGCTAGCTACCGGGACTATGATGTAGCTTATAACCCACGTGTAATCGTGGTCTTGAATAATCGGTAACGGGGCTTCTTCTAATCAAGAGGAATAAAATAGAAGAAATCACCGTCGAGGTGTAGATGTATATCCAGGAGAAAAAATTCCAGTGATTAATCCCAAAAACAAAAGCAAAAAGGAGGGCATTCCAATGTATTATAAACTCCCGGGCGAAGACCACCAACGGTTGCCCCAACCAAAGGGGAGCGGCATGAATAAGCCTTCGAAACTGTTTGACTGGGCCAGGACCCATTCACTGACTTGCCGCTTACGCGAAGGGGCAAGGTGCAAAAGGTGAAGCAGATTTTGCGAACTTGTGGTATCCCCCAAAAGTGGGTCCAAGCAAAAAAGGAGGCACTTGAAGGAAAAGAAAAGCAAAGAAACCGACAGGAAGGAAATATATCCACAGGCTACAGGGAAGTCACGCTTTTTCGGCAAGTTTCCCCAACGAAGAATCCCGACCAATTCCCGAAGACGACCGCATGCAGTCCACTGTACGATAGAGAAAAGAAGTCAGGGGGACGCTAAAAATTCACGAGTTCAACACGTGCAACGATTTGGAACTCTTGTTCCTCGATGCTGCGCAGGAAGAAGAAGGGGACAGCGAAGCAGGCAGATATACAGGCGCGCCGATGGGAATCAAGCCAATAGCGGGAAACCGGTCATTGATTGCTTCAAGAGATCGTCATGAATATAATTACCAGAATTGTAGTGGTGAAACTGCTGCATCCCGTGGAATGGTGATATTTTTCGTTTGTGACTGCTCGCGTGAGCAAGTGCTCAGGCGTAAAAAGAGGTAAAGTATGAGACATACGGCCATCCAACCTGTTGGCCCACTTACAAGCAGCAAAATCTTACCATAAAGGATATTAGGGCCTTTCATATCCGACCTGAAAATGCACAGTAATGGCCAACTCACGATTTATTCCTCTCTGAAAGCCACATATATAGTAGTCGCATCTCGACAGCGTCCTTCCATCTTTAGGGAGGACCGCCTGGCAACCGTGTTAGGGCCGAAAATTATCTATTCAATTCCCGTAAAGCAAAAGAGAAACTCCATGGTAAAAAGGCGAGTTTATCATCTTCGCTCTCAATTACAACATCGTGAAGTCGTTTAAACGTAATTAGTAAACCAAGTATAAACCATTCCTCTGGGTGCAACTTGCACAGCCGTTATTGGATTTCTCCGAGAACCGGCCCGCTGTGCACAGAGCAACTAGACTTTTAGAAAACCCCCACGCTAAATTTTTGAAGATCGCAAAGCGCGGAAATCCTCATCCGTACGGGAAGAAATAAAAACAAAAAGGGAAAATCCTAAAACTCACACAAAATTAAGCTTCAACCCTTCAATTTTAAATATAAGTTTGCCTTCAGCCTTCTTACGACGTCTTTTTCCTCTTGATCCACCGTAGGGGAGATTTGAAGTCCCAAAAGAACGGTAGAAACGGGTAGAATATCATAGAAGGAGATACACACCTCTGAACTCTGTAACTCACATTTTCGTCTCCTTTTATTAACCTCTTGGCAGGGGATGCATGATTGGACTTGGTGTTTTGTTGGGCTGAACCGCCGAGAAAAGTAACATTTGTATGGTGTGATTTACACCCTCGTCCTTGCGATACGAGCTCTGTCGTATCATGCGATTTTTTTTTCTTTTTTTAAAGAAAATCTTGAAAGAGTACGTGGTTTCCTGAAAACTTCTCCTTCTATTTCCATTTAACTTTCTTCGAATTCTCCAAGCTTTGAGCTCTTTGAGAAGGTCAAGAGCTCTCACGGTTCTCAATTGCAAACGGGCAGGTTGGATTGTAGAGAAAAGAGAAGTCATTGTGAGAGCAGCTCTCCATCTTGCGATCGGTTCGCGATGGCCTGTCAGAGAGTGGTGAGATTTTCCAAGGTGTTATTCTCGCCTTGCATTGCGTTAAGGATTATCAAGCCGTTTTCTTTCTTTTTTGAGAAGAAGGTAGCGAATAGACCTCCAAAAGCACACGACCACTGCATATGCACGGTGGTATATCGAGGAAAGTCTCGTAGGATCGGTAGCCGCACCGAAGCTCCGGAACTATGAAGCGAGGGGAGAGGATTTTCATTGTCACAATTTGTCAGTGGTTTTGAAAAGGTCACGTTTCATTAAGCAGGAAGCAAGGAGTAAACGCACGTTATCCAAGTCGAATACGTAATGGATATCTCACCGTCGGCGCTGTTCCTGTACCTATCAAGCGATTAACAGCACCGAGGTGCATGAAATCTCGATCAGAACAAGCCGTTAATGTTTATCTTGTGTTTTCGCAGTTTCCGAAAAGTGATCGAGAATAACACACAGCAGAGGAGATATGTCTTCGTCGGCGACATTGTCGCGAAAGATCAAGTAGCTTCGTAAGATCGTGATAAATAGAGAGAATTGAAGACTCTTCCTATCCGTCCGTTTTTGTTTCAGTAGTATTTCAAGGTTGAAAGAGCCTTTTCAGATTTTGGCTGGCTATTTTTAAATTTTAGCTTTTTGCTTGTTGAGGCTAAAAGAGGGAGTGGGGAACAGCGATTGGACAATTGAGCTTGGGTGGGCTCTTTTTTTTTTTTTTTTCCCACTGCACCGGAAAAATTCGTTTATCCTCAACCAAACAAAAAGAAAAAACCAACTTCTTCTTCTTCTTCTTCTTCTTCTTAGCTCCACTTTTATTTTTGACAGCTTCTGCTGCTTCCCCTCAATTGCGGCCCTGCTATTCTGTTCCTTAAATCCCTCACTGTCAAGAAACAAGGGGGGCGTGAGGGGGAAACATGTCAACCAGGGCAATCGAGCTCCACGTCTGGTCTCCAGCTTTCGGTCTTCCATCGTTCGATCCGGAATGTCTTGCGGCGATTGCGTATCTCAACGTTGCGCTGCCGAAGCAGTACTGGGTAGTTGTTGAATCCAACAACGCATCGATATCGCCGAACGGTAGGGAAGATATGCTGCATCTCCCTCCGCACATTTGGAGACGTCCTTCCCGCTTTTGCCCCCACTCTTCTCCCCCCCCCTTCTCCCTTTCTTTTCTTTTTCTTTTGCACCTTCGGTAATACCGATCGAGATTCTAACTTCCTCCGCTAACAGCTTCCTTCGAGTAGGTGCGTTGCCTGCACTGAAGGACAACGGGAACTGGGTAGCTGGATTTGACAGGATTGTAGCTCACATACGGCAAAAGAGCAATGGAAACGCTGGTTTAGACAAAGATTTGAAAGATAGAAGTAAAGCGCTTTCAACTGCGTAAGCACCTACTTCCCTCAGCACTCTTCATTTCATTTTTACGTAAAAATCCTGTCTAGCTTGGAAGCTAAAGCTGCTATAAAAACAAAAAAAAAAAAAAAAAAAAAAAAAAAAAAAAATCCCACTAGCTAATCAATTACGGCCTATATATTTTCGCAACAGCCTCTCAGCCCTAATATCATACCATGCCGTCCCAATCCTCGCACTCTCGCTCTACGTCTCCCCGCAAAACTGGACCAACGTCGTCCGACCCATGTACGGCAATTTCCTACCATGGTTACTGCAATACTACATCCCGGGAGAGCACCACAAACTCGCCCTTCAGCGCACTTCCCACTTCGAGTGGGTAACCTCAACGTTCGGCTACGACGATCAAGGCCCGCCTCCCGTGTCCACGGTTTTTGCGAATTTGACGGTCCCGCCGATGATATCAGGCAGCGACGAAAGAGAAGGCGTGAAGGAAAAAATTACAACGAGGATACGGCTGGAGCGTCTCGTGCGAGATTTTCTGGAAGTGATGGATAACCAGCTTGCTTCGAGGGATTACTTGCTTGGCAACAATGGACCTACATCGGTGGATTGTTACCTGATCGGTTACCTCAGCTTGTTCGTCTACCCAAAACTGCCTTACCCTTGGTTATCGGAGATAACAAGGAAGGATTTCCCGAGAGTCTGCGAGTACGTGGATAGGATGAGGCGAGTGCGTTCCCTAGAAATGAGGAGCTACCGTGGAAGAAAGCGGATCCAGAGGACGCTTTATCGAGGGTTTCTTGGGTGGTGGACAGCGTCAAGGGTTATGTTGGAGGAGGTAGCAGGGGACAGCAAGCGAACAACGAGCCAAACTCGAGCAAGCTGTGGCCGCTGCTGCAGGCTGTATCGGGTATTGTAGCAATATCCGGGCTTGCCTTCCTCGCAACGAGGGAAGGTAGTCCCCTTGATGCTGCTATACACCCCGACAAGGATGAGCAGCCCGAATCGTCCCGTCCGGGCGAGTCGAATACGACCTCAGCGCAAATAGCTTCCTAGGAATTAGGAGGTGAAGCTTAAAAATGACAAAATAATCCATAGCCACATGACCCTCGCCGAAAGGCGGTCCGCTTTCGCCGGAGACTTGGGACCTTTCGACAGCCTTTTCTGTGTATCACTTTCCTAGAATTATTAGCAAGGAAGTGAGTATGTTTCACCAAACAAAAAAAAAAAAGGCTACTGTCGATACTACCAATCCGTTAAAGATTAAAGGAACTAACGCCGAAGTTCAGCTCCGTTATAACATCCCTGCTCCACATCGATCCAGGTTGTCGATGAGTTTTACATAAGAAATAAATATCCCCATTCTTTTTCGTAAATATATAATTATCGAAAAGGTGAAAATAAAAGCGATAGCACTGCACGATTTGTAACAGACCTTCGGCCAACGCATGTAATCCTTTTTAAGCAGAATAAGCGGAGAAGACACCGTAAAGAAGTGTTAAATTAGTATACATGAAGGGAAAACGATCCGAGAAACAAAAATTCAACATGAGGGGATAGTCCTAAACGTGTATTTTTTGCAAGACAACAGCTTGATTAGGCTCTATTGTCTCGATCAAACATCCAAAATAACATATCCGCTACCGCAAGTTAATCCTTCTCTGTATAAGGCACGCTCTCAACCCCAATCCACTTCTTCGTCCAAGAGTCGTCTCGGTGATCTTCCTCCAACCTATGTAGGCCCTTGTTGTATAACATACGCGGCTTGTACCCAAAGCCTCCTCCTCTTCTAGTAGCTGCTTCAGCGAGGTCCCTCCGATCGTCAGCTGTACGGACTTTATTCGGTTCACAGCTTCGTCGGGATTGGAATCCATGAGTTTCAGTGCGGATCCGAGTGCGACGTTGTTGTGCAGGAAAGTCCAGTGATCGCATCTGATGTTAATAACCGCGATGGCCTTATAATTCTTTTGTGTTTCAAGCTTGTGGACCATGCTCCTCTCCACGCCGTATAGAGCACTGTATTTTAAGTCGGAGAAGTACGTCGTGTCCCCAACAGCATCTGCTTCATGTGCGCAATGTTTCCCGCTCTCTTCTCGGACTTTTCGTTGACTTGGCAGTCGTCAATGAAGCTTTGAGGGGTGCACGTTTGCATGCTCCGCCGCCCCGCTCTGGAGAAATCGTCTTCGGATTGCTTTAGATGTTCGCAGAGCGCTTCTCCATTCCTCCCTATCTTCTTCTTGCTCTTTCCCGATCTTATCGATGGACATACTCGTGTCGCTCGTCAGCTGGTTGAGAGAAAGCGTGTTGTTGAGTATCGAAGCGAGGTCATCTGCTTCTTGCCCGTAGACCAATCGGTTCTTCTCCGTAACGGTTCCTGTCCCTAGCAGCTCCCGGAGCTTTTCATCTCCTTCCAGCTGTACGTCTTCTTCCGTTCCGCATTGAGAAAGTGAACTTGTCCGCCGCGAAGAGACTAAAGGGCGTGTTAGCGTTGAATATTCTTGGAATGGATGCTTCCGGGGATGGAAGACTTCTGCGCGGGTTCCTTGATTTCGTCCTCGCCCTCCGTACAGCGTGTGTAGCATGGAAGAAGACATGATCAATACTTGATATAACAACTGCGCTGGGAGTATGAGTTCTCTGACCAGCGGGGTACTTCGTAAAGGAGGCCGGTATGTTATGTTGAATGAATCAGTAAGAAAGAAAGGGAAAGAGGGATGTAACTTAGAGTATATTCTCCAGTGGTGCTTTTTCTTTTCTCTTTCAGCTCAAGTGTTATTAAAAGTAATGAACCCAAAAAAAATAAAATAAAATAAAATAAATAAAATAAATAAAATAAGATAAAATAAATAAAATAAAATATAAATAAATAAATAACGAAAACAACAACGCGTAGAATGCCTTACCACTCGTTCGTCGACTTCCCATTTCGACCTCCAGCTTCCAAAATACGCGTACTACAGATTTAAATATATTCTACACTACCTAAAAAAGTGAACCGCTTCACAGCCTCGAGATCCGTTTTATTTGCTACCATCGGCAAAGAGAGTTCGTATAGAGCGGAACGGTTAATTCTAATCCTCGTACTTTGCAAAAACTAGCAGCAAAGGTACAAAGGGAGAAGTTTTATATGAGAGCGTATATGTCCACGGAGGTAGAGTCTGAAGTTCCACATGTCTTGGAAGCTTCTACAAAATAATGGTCAGCGGCTCCGAACACCGAAAGTCTGAACAAAGAACAGCTTGCTTCTTTTTCTCACTATAGTAATTCAAAGTTACCACGAGCGTTTTTAACTCCTAGGTTCTTCGAAAAGAGGTTTGCTACCCCAGCAGCTGCACCCTACATTCGCAGGAGAATGATCTAGCTATGAGACAAAGTCTGAGCTGCTTATTACACTTCTCCCCCCCCCCTTCTTATTTTTTTTTTTGGGGGGGGCACACTTTAGACTTAGAAAGGTGGAAATGAAAAGCAACGGCCGTTGTGTAACTGTAGCAGGCGTTAAATTGTATAAATATATTCCGCGGCGGAAGTATTCAATTCTCTATAACCTCTGGAAGTCTTATTCACTGCATTGACAGATGCTTTGCGAAAGCTTGTCGCGAGGATTCAGCTGCCTTGATATATAACAGCCCAGATAGAATCCCCCTCCCAAGGCTGGGGGTTTAATCAGACCAGCGCGAGGCCCTCCACCGTTTATTATTATTATGTATGGTCTTCTTGAATAATTTACCTCATCCTCAAACGTTCGAGAATTGGTTATTTATTATTACCTAGTTCCTGGTTCCTGGTTTAGATCTAAAAGCTACTTACAGATCTCGTTATACGTTTGCTTCAGGTTCTTCAAAGTTCATGGATTTTTTTTTTTTTTTTTTTTTTTTTGCCGGGTGACCTAAAAAATATGCATTGTTATTCGAACACTAGTTAAACTTAAGGGACAAAGGGCTACGATAAACGCGCGGTAAAAAAAGAATGGTCTTTTAACTTTAAATCGCGATTCGCCATCAAAGAAAAAAATTTACTCGAATTTTTCCCCTTCTAACATAAAGCCTTAGAGTAACAGAACGATAACGGACCTTTTTATAGCATTGAGGTAATTCGTTGCAGCTCTATTCCACCATTCGAGATACTTTGGGGGGGGGGGTTTCTTGTTGTTTCAGATTATCTCTTCCTTCCTCTCGCTACTCGATTTATCCCTTTATCGGGCAAAATAAGCAAGGAAAAAAATTTTCATAGTAGCAGGAAAAAGCCCATCAGGAGAATTTAGCATATAAACTCACAATACACGTCTCCATCTCTATACACATTTATAAAGTATCTCTATATCATAAGCTTGTCGCGTTCCTCTCTTTTTCCTGCCTCTGGTGTAATCCTTTAGTGGTTGTTCTTTTTCTGAGGTTCCTCTTTTTTTTTTTTTTTTTTTTTTTTGGCCCACAGCAAGCAGTTTGAAGCTTTCTTCTTCCTTTTCCCTTTCGCTTTCCCTCCCCACATTGAGACCTGTCGCCCAACAACCAACCAACAACCACCTTAAACTCCTACATACAGTACACTCAAACCGCCACGTTTTTCCTAAAAAATCATCACACTCTAGACGCGCCTGGCCGCATCTTTCCCCCCAACAACAACGACGACAAACACCTTCATTACATAAAATCCCTACTTCCCGCCGCAAACACACATCTCCCTCTCTCTACAATAAAAGCAGCAATGGCCGACCTGCAAGTCCCCAACATCAACGTCCAGCAGACCTCTCGAACGCACCCTTGACCCCCGGTCTCCCCGAGGGAGAAAGACGGCGTCCGGAGCCGCGCCCACCCTCGACGAGCAGATCACTATCTTCCACTCGCCCGATAACTTCACCGTTAAGCACCCGCTGATGAACAAGTGGACCCTGTGGTTCACCAAGCCTCCGAGCGGCGGGCGAAGGTTCGTGTACCCTTTTCTTTCCCTTGTTTGGTGGGATGTGTTTTTTGCCCCGCTTCTCTACGACGGGAGCAGCGCTTGGACTTTTGAGCTTCTTTACTGATGGTGTGTGTTTTACGTTTTGTAGAGCGAGAACAATTGGCGGACCAGCTCAAGGAGGTCGTCACTTTCGATTCCGTGGAGGGTTCTGGGGTATCTACGTAAGTTCTTTCCCTCTCTTCGTTAAGAAAAAAAATTTTTTTTTTTTTTATACACTTCGTACCTTCCTTTGTTCTACCTCCCGTGCTTTTGATTATGGCGCAAGCAACGGGTTATATTACCAGCCCCTCTTTCATCTATGCCCTTTTTGTCTTACTTACCCTCAAAGCACATGTTCGCTTTATATCAAGCCCAATGATATCGCGCGCACACATACACGCAGACATATCCAACCACATCCCCCACCTTTTTTCACCCTTCACAGATCTCAAAACCTTAATTAACCACCCCACCCTGACCCCCCAACAGAACAACATCACCAAAACCTCCGAGCTAGCCGTCAAGTCCGACTACCACTCTTCAAATCCGGCATCCGCCCGGAGTGGGAAGACCCCTCGAACAAGCACGGCGGTAAATGGGCCTACCAGTTCAAAGAGAAGCGCACCGTCCCAATCGACGAGCTCTGGCTGCACGTCATGCTCGCCGCGATCGGTGAAACCCTCGAGAACGAAGGGATCAGGAAGTCATGGGCGTCGTCGCGAACGTCCGCAAGGGGTTTTTCAGGATCGGGCTGTGGACGAAGTCCGTGGGTACCGGAGGGGGCGGGAAGACGGCGAAGGAAAGTAGGAGGCGCTTTTGGAGATCGGGAGGAGGTTCAAGGAGGTTTTGAGGCTGGGGAGAGGGAGCAGGTTGAGTTTCGGGACACACGGACAGCGCGCAGAGCGGGAGCACTAGGGCTAGGGCGAAGTTCGTCGTATAAAAAAAAGTCAAGAGAAGAAAAGGAAGATAAGAGGTGGTTTATTGTTTTTTTTTTTTTTTTTTTTTTTTTTTTGTTCGGAGTGGTGGTATTATCTCTTCTCTTTTTATGGCTAGTATTTACTATTGTCACGACCTTCGGTCCTCCCTATCAGTGGCTCGGTTCTCTTTTCTTTTTTGTTCATGATCATACCGGCATGATGAATCGTTTTTATATGTTTATCAAAGTGGTGATGACTTTTTCCCTCCCTTATTATTTGCTCCCATAAACCTCATGTATTCCCCTCTAGTCTTTTCCGGAGGCGTTTGGCTGCACATATCGATCTATCCTTCTCTACTCTCTCTCCTCGTTCTTCTCAGGCTGCGTATACATTATTATTTCAAAAGCTGTTATTGGCAGAAGCGTAGCTCTCCAACATCTGGGCAAAAAAAAAAAAAAAAAAAAAAAAAAAAGAATTTAAAAAGCATTAGGAAAGAAAAGACAAAACATCCTCCGCCCATTATTGATATCTTTTTCACAGGTTCACAGGTGCGAGCTCTTCAAGAGTGTCGTGAAGTGTCCTCTGACTTCTAATGAACAAGAGCTTCCCCCGGTAACCTCATATGGATTATATCACTGCATTCCTTTTGCCCTCCCGGCCTGTACGAAGCAGCACCAACGTTGTAGTTGCGAAAAAGCCCCACAGGCGCAAAAAAAAAAAAAAGAGGTGACATATGACCCTTATGCATCGGACGCGGAACGGCGGTCCAAAAAGCTTTTTCCAAATTCTGATTCTTACCCGATGCGTAGCAACGATATGATGGAACCATTAGTGGCTTTTTCTACCAACTAACGACAACCTTTTTCTGTTGAATAAATATCACGTAAAGGAGAGAGGACCCGCTCGCTCTTTCACTCTGCGTAAACTCTATTCACTTCCCGGGGACGCAGGTGAACTGGCGCTGATTGTTTTCCTGTTGGAGAAACATAGCCGCTCCTCTTATTTTTCTTGACAGTTCCTCTAGGATGTCCCGACGATAGGTGTTTCTTTTCGGTGAACGGTGGTTTCAATTGGTCACCGTGCCCGTTTTTTCTTCTTTTCCCTCGCGGGAAGGAAAGGAGTCGGATAGATCGAGCGCTTGCCTCTTGAAATGCTCCGATATTTTTTTTTCTTATCGTGCGTCATAGTCAGCAAGGGTTTGGAAATTTTTTTTAAAGAGAGCTGCGAGTAATCAATCAAACGTCAATTACACATATCGCAGGTCGTAACGTCGCGATGAGATGAGAATGCAAAAGGATGTCGCCTCGATCTCCAAAAAGAAAAAGTATCACGACGATGAACGAATTGAGTAAGTGGAAACTATCGTCGTCGAGCTTTTTCCTTTTGACAGCTCACACGCACATACGGCGTTTTCCATGGAACATCCACGTTTGGCTGCTGTCGAATTGGTACATGGCCCTTTCTCCCTTCCCTCAGCGAAAGAGAGGAGAAAAAACGACCGAGTTGCGCCAAAACGCTTAGCATGTTTCTGATATCTGCTAGGTGGTGTCGCCCTAATAGAAAGAGAAAGACAGAAAAAAAATTTTTTTTTTCATCTGTCCTTCTGGAGAATTCCTTCGCTCGTCTCCTACGATCCAATTGCTGAATAGCAACTGAGACAGACCTCCACGAGAGCGAATGGCCCCTCGTTCCCCTCTATGATGGCATCGTGACAAATCGATCGTAGATCAACTTAGCCCCAAAGCGTTGGGAAAAAAGGCCCGTTAACCCGGTGTGTCTCGCCAAATACCACGAAAGTGAACGCTTCTCGAGCTTCCTGTATCATGAAGTCACTTTCACAATGCCACCATAAGAAGGAACTGTTGCGAAGAAATTTTTTTTTTTTTTTCGAAAAACGCCGAAGAAGGAAAAAAAAAAAATAAAAAAATCTTATCCAGCCTATGTGTCGGAGCTCACCCTTCTCTCACCCTATTTCGGTGTATCTCCTATCAAAAGTAGGTAGCAGCCAAAAATGTTAGCGTATTTAATTTGAGTGTTCGAAATTGCAACTACCTAGAAACAGATCGATCTGTACCTTTTGGCTCTCGTGTATGTTGTTGGGAATTTAAATAGAAAAA
>AZLU01000328.1:0-34082 GCA_002224055.1 Pezizomycotina sp. ARF18 | reverse complement strand
GATTAGTCTATTTTAGATAAGATTTTAGCCTATATACTTTCTCTTTCTAAAATTTCTACTACTACTTCTTTAGTCTAAAGGTACTTTAAAGAGTTTCTATACCTTATTAAGCTAAGTAGAACGTTCCTAATAAAATAGATATTATCTATAATTTATTTAACTAAGTATATAGCTACATCTTTTATTAAATAGTCTTTTAAAAATTTTTATTCCGCCTAAGGTTTTCTTAAGGCTTCGCTTTTTAAAGGTAACCGTTTTCTTAGATTTACTGACGTCGGTTTAGCTATATCTATTTAATATACTAGGTAGGAGTAGTAATAGCGTACTTTCTAGTTTAAAATCCTTATTTAAACTATTACTATTACTAATACTATTTAAGGAAGATAGTCCTAAATAGATATAGGATTAGGACTCGGTCTATTTTAGAAACTTATTAACTATAGTTATTCTAGTTAGATCTAGCCCGAGGAAGTCGGCCTTTTTTAGATTATTTCTTAATTTCGTTCCTAGGAGAGCTAATACTTCTCTTTTTAAAGGAGGCTACTACGTAGATTAAATATATAGTTTTCGTATTATCTCTTTCCTTATATTTAAACTTAACCTTAGATACTATTCTGGTCTAATAAACTTTCTTCCTCCTTTCTTTTTTAGTATAGAAAAATAGTAGAGGCGCCTATCTAATAAAGTTTAAGTTAGGCTTATTAGTTAGTATAAACTTAGACTATTGCTTCTCTCTATAGAGAGTCTCTAATAGCTTTTAGAGGAGGTATATCGTATAGTAGTAATAGTAATTCTTTATTCCTATCTTTAGTCCTTTATATAGTAGAGAGTTCTATTATCTATTAAGGATTTTCCGTTCTAAGCCTATTTAAGAATATCTAGTATTTATCTTTTTATTTATACTTTAAATAGAGCCGATATTAATTATTTTTAAAGATACTATATTAATTCCTCTACGTGGCTATTAATCCTTACTAATTCTACTATAAGAGTAATACTTCCTATATTACTAAGCGGCGATACTTTATCCCTACAGTACTAGGGCGTTTACTAGTACTACTACCTACGTAAGTATTTTATAAGAAATTTTTATTAATACTAATTTTACTATATTTCCTATAAATTTTTCTTATAGGGCGGATACTATTAAGTCTAAGGCGCGTATCTTTTTAAAGCTTATAAAGTTCCGGGGTCTAATAGACTATTAAATTATCTTACCTATTCCTTCATTAAGCTTTCTATTATATTAGTTACGATAGGAGGTTTCTATTCTAATAAAAATAGACAGGATTATCCTTAAGACTTTTCTTAAATTATCGACTAGTTTTAAGACTAGCTCTTCTTCCCTACATTTTTTTATTAAAGGCTATATAGGCTCGAGACTCTAATTCTAACTATAAATTCTTTCTATAAACGAAGAGTCTTATATAGTTAGTACTTTTTTAGGATCTATATAATATCTTCTAATAATACGTCCTTAATCTATAAGTAGTTGCCTTAAAGAAATAATCGTTTTTACTATTCCGTTATTTTTTAATTTTCTATAAGATAAGTAGAGATATTATAGAATTACTAATTATAGGCCCTAATTTTATCGATGTTAGCTTTATTACTTTAATTAGCTTTCTAAGATTAAAGTTAGTATAGTATCTCTATTTCTTATTTCTTTATACTCCTTTTTTTAAAGTCTTATATATATTATCCTATAACGATATACTTAGTATTATAATAATCTATTTATATTCCGTTCTATAGCTCCTATAAATATTTTAGAATAGTCTAATATATCGTCTAAAGATATCTTATATCTATCGATATATCTTTATAGTATAAAAAATCTAGTAATATTAGTTCTATTAAACTTAGGCGCTCCTATAGGTCCTAGGTCTAGGAGAGTAGTAATTATTTTAATAGGTTTTCCGCCTTAAGGATTAAGTATCTTTATTATTTAATAAGTATCTTAAAATTAGCTATTTCTATGGAACTAGACCCGCGTCTATTTCTAAGGCGGAAGCTATATCGCGAATAGATATACTAGTAGTAGTTTTCTTTCGCTAACTTATTAGTTATTTATTAGTAGGCGTATTTCTAAGGATTAGAAATAGCTACGTTAGATATAGTAGAACTTTAGAGAAAAAAAGCGATTAGGTAGCTTAGGCTTAAATCTATTACTAGATCTTTTATAGGTATTATAACGAGAGTCTTAGAGATAGATGAATTATCGTCGATCTAGTAGCTTTTAGATTTAGTAAAAAGAGGAGCTAGTATTAGAAACTAAAGTACTAGTTCTAGTACCGTTATTTTCTCTGTCCTTAAGGATCTTTTCCTTTCTTTTTTTCTTCTTTATATTATTATTTCCGAAGTATCTATTTTTCTTAAAAATTTTTTTTTTTTTTTTTTTTTTTTTTTTTTAAAGCGGGCTAGTAGGAACTAAAAAAAAAATAAAACGTAAATAGTACGAAAGGGTATATAAGTAGGCTATTAACCGATAGTTACTTATAGATAGGAGAAGGTTATCTTAGTACTTAGAGTACTAAATATTTTAAAGTAAAGGTAAATATAAGTACTAAAAGTTATTCTATTATCTACTTCATATTTATATTCTATATCTATATTCTATATTTATATTTATATTCTATATTCTATATTCTATTCTATTCTATTTAGTATCTAAGAAGTATTATACTAAAAAAATAGTATGATATCCGTATTATAGCTTCTCTAGTATATTAGCTCTCTAATTTACTATTTTACTATATACTATTAGTTTTAATAGTAAGCTTTATTATTAGGTATTACCGTTAGTGTAGGAGACGTCTAACTTAGCTAATACTAAACTATAAAGGGGAATTTTTGTTAGTTATATATACTAAAGCACGTTAAACTATAAAAGAAGAGCTCAGTAAGTTATATTTCTATATACTAGCGAAGTCTAGAACTTTTTATATAACGTTCTCAGTACTTAGCTATTAGAATAAGACTTTTCTTTAGCTAACGCTAAACTTTAAAAGGAAATTTTAGTTAGTTATATATATTATATACGCCTTTATAACTCTATATAATATTATTTAATTTTCTTATATCTCTTAGATATAGAAATTCTTAAACCTTCTTACTAATTTTATTAGATATTTTTAAAAGAGTACCTTATCTTAAGAAATATCTTATAATTCTCGGTCTTAAGAATATATTAGTTAATTTAGTAAACATACTAACCTCCGAAGATATATTTTATAAGAATAAATAAAATACTTCTATGATAATTTCTAATTATAAATTTATAAATATCTAGTAATTTATTTAATTTTTTACTTACCTTTTATTCTCGTATAGGTTATCCGTCGCTCGAAAGTTACTCCGAAAGCGTTTCTAGATATTAGACTAGTCTAATTAGCTTACCTACTTAATTTTTATAGTACTAAGCGATACCTCCGTCCTTTATAACTCTCGCTAGTTTTCCTCATCTTACCACCTAATCTCGTCGGGACTCTAGCTACGATTAGAAATTTATAAATCCCGTAAATTCTAGCCTATTACGTTACTATCTCTTACTACTACTAAAAGATCTAAAGACTATTCTACCGTCTAATTTACTATAAAGACCTAATCTACCGCGTACTTTTTAAAAGACTTTCTAGCTCTACTTATAGACGCTATAAGTAAAATATTTATTAATAATAGTAAGTATTTCCCGATCTTAGTTTCCTTAAATAGCTATTACTAACGTTAAATCTTTATTAATAGTTAAAATATATTTAGATATCTCTATACTAAGAACTATAATAGTTTTATATAGCTTGAGTTAGCTATTTTTTTTTTTTTTTTATTTTTTAGTATATAATTATTTTTACTATTAAAGTAGTTTAAATTATATACTCCTTACTATTTATAAGATAGCTAATTTCGTGTTTCCTAGCCTATTTTATATTACTAGGTATCTCTAAGATAGGAATTTATATATATATATTAAAGAGCCTTTTTAAAAAGGGTACTAAAAGAACGGCATAGATAGTAGTTCCGTGTAAAGAAACGTTATCTAAAGAATAAGTAATTTTCTTCCTCCTCTTTCTTCTTAAAGAGAAAGAGAGAGTCTGAGAACGATACTATTTATAATAGTAAGTCTTATACTAATCTACTTCCCGTATACCTAATACTACATATAAAGTAGAAGATAAACGCGCGAACTAGACTAGAATAATAGTAGAAATCCATACGCTTGCAGCGTATATATCATACGATAGTACCGCGCAAAGACCACAGGACTTCTAGAAAAAAAAAGAAAGAAAAGAAAGAAGAGAAAGAATGCATGCGCGTGCATATGTTCCCATAAGCACTGACGCTAATGTAAAAGAAGAATAAAATTGAAAATTCCTCACACTAGGTTTCTGGACAGTAACCAAGAAACGGCCTGGAGCTCATAACAGAAGTATTTCAAAAGAGTACAATGGCATTTGTTTTCACATGCGTGAATTTCCTCAACTGTGAAGGCAAAAATATAGACTAAGTTTTACGGAACTAAAACAAACGTCCCCGACTGGGCCCTGGTGGTAAAACATGGAGCAATGTCGTAAAATCAACCTCCCGCAGACATGTTTAAGAGTGTATGGCACATGCATAGAAGCCGCGGTGGAAGTCCGCCATGTGGTATGCATAACCGTTCTGTTTCATTAAGAAGTTGTTAATACTCCAATAGGATAAAACGCTCGTTTTTTCTCGTCCTAGTACCAAGTTGGGGATTAGCAAGCGACTCAGCACCCAAGAATGTAACGGCGACAACCTTTCAGAGCACTCTTTGCCTCTAGAAGCGGGAACTATCATTACTAAAGCTCACCAGAATTTCAGGAAACCCGCCCGCTTCACAGAGTGACTGAGATGCAGAGAATGGCTAAGCATGCTAGTCAATAGCTCGTAATGGGTACAAGACTCAATTAGGTATCGCTTCTCTACAGAAACCCGGACTTAAATAATGCCAAAAAAAAAAAAAAAATATCTGATAATAATCTTAGGACTCAGCGATAGATGATAACCTTGATATTCGCAACAAATAAATTGATTGCTCGGATTCACACTTTCATGCCGGAAAAGCTCTCCCTTCTCTCCTAAAAGAATTGAAAAGCAAGAGGGAAATAGATGTTTTTCCGTAATGATTCATTCGCCGCGTTCTACTAGGATCGTATCATCATAACATCCATAAACACCTCGCAACACGGTCATGACAACAGTAAGAACATTGAAACAAAGCCTCTAGAACGATAAACAAGAAAGTAAACATAAACCAAGAACCCCTGCGATGAAACCCTAGTCGCTTTCGCTGATGAAAATATAAGCCAAAATCAACACCCAAATATGTAAAATGGAACCAAAAAGTGATTCTTGAGACCGAATATGATACGAGAGCCGGTTAAATCGCCGCCCGCAATTCGAGCTAATGCCACTTGTATCGCTCCTTTGCCGTCAGTCGAACTCATCCTCCAACACCTGACGACTCCTCGAAACCGCCAGCTCATACGCCGGCGCGTCCCGTCATACAACTGCCCATCGTAGTCGCTGGAATTTTCGCTCTGCGATAACCCCGGTAGTAACAAGTTCCGGCGCAAGATGGTCAGTGCTGTTATCCGGATTTGACGTATCATTGTGATCCAATTGAAAAGTAACTGAACTGGGTTTGGACATCTGCCGGATTGTTCTCGGGATCGCTTCGGTTGGAATTTGAATGGGAACGCGCTCGACGATTTCGGAGTTCTTTTTGATCCACGCTGTCCGGCTAAAGAGCGTTTTATACAGGGCGCGTTGACGACGATTACTGCGGTGAACTGGGTAGGAAGATGTTCGATCAGGCCCATGAACCTGAATTATGTGCTTCATATTGGGAGCAACATGGCACTTACCGTTTCTCTTACGCCCCATCCAATATCCACCGCGTCCGAATTCGGATGCGAGAGCTTATGATTTTAAGAGCCCGCTCATGTTATCCAAGGTATACAGCAAGCTGAAAAGATTGTTGAGCAGCGTGGCGACGATAGTGAAGATTCCACCGCATAGAAGAACTCCGACGAGGATTTCCGGGTTAATGTCAATCGGGCTTTTTTAATCAATGGTATTGGAATAAAGAGCAATACAATATCGGTTATTATATTTAATGGCCCGATAGCGTAGAAGACGGTAATTCGAAAGAGCATCTAATGGAAATATTATTTATTAGATCGAGTTTACTGAAACTACTAAGGTAGAAAGGTTCTTAGACTTACTGCCGGGATTCGGCCTGACCTGCCAGTTCTTCTGAATAGGTGTGCAGTGAAAGCAGAGAACAAGCCATGAGCGATATATGTCGTGAAGATGAAACGCCGCGCATATTACCAGCCGGCGTTTTTGATCGAGGCTAAGAACTATTCAATCGAAGTGATCAGTATTTGCAATTATCGGGTGAGTTGGAAGGAAAAATGAACTTGTACATACGCAACGCCAGTATAAGAAGAGCATACAGAACTTGAGTCCCCATATCAAATTTAGGTATGCTATCCAAGCGATAAAATTGTCTCTCGACCCTATCTCGCGCCGGTGTACTTCCTCATCGGACATCTTGGCGATAAAGTCGTCTGTTAATGCCCAGTTCAATTCCATTTTCGTCTGTGTACGCTACGTTAGCTCGTTATCTGTCACTCCCTTCAAGGAAGACTTTAGAGCATACAAATCCCTTGGTGCATCACCAGTTGCAGAATGTAGTTGCCCAGTGCGAAGATAATCAAATAATCGTCGCCGTGCCATCCGCCCAGTCCGACGATTTTCGTTCGCGCGATTATCCGTAGCAAAATTATTAGCACTCCGATTGCAAATTCGGACCACTCTCGATCATAATACGTTGCCAAAGCCATGATCTCGTTCTGTCAACGAAGCGCAGGGTGAGGTTGGAAAAGGGTGAAGGAAGCAGTCGTGATCGTTCGAGTTCTCATCAATCGAGGGTTTTTTTTGGCAAGTAAACATGAGAAAAGTAAATATGAAAGAGATATAGATGAACGGGGTCCGACTCAAAAAGCAGGATAAGAGAATAACAAGACTAGGAATGAGAAATGGGAATCGAATTGAACAGAGGGGTCCCAGTATATTTTTATTGAACGAGCGTATTGCTCCGCGAGGATGTCTCCTAGTATTCCTTCCTAGAAAATACCCACGCCTTGGAAAAATTTTCGTTCGGCGAAAAACAACAGTACCAAGTGGGTCGGTATTAATCGTGGTAAAGATTTTAAGAAGCAAGAGTGACTAGACATACCACGCGAATGGGTAATATTGGAAGTGGGGGCTCTGGATCTTTCCGTTTAGTTCCTTGAAAACGTGTCTGCCTGCAGGGAACGGCAGTTGAGAACATTTGCTTTCTGAGTGGGTCGGGGGATTATTATTATTATTCTTCCTCGATATTGGCGATGACGAATATAGCCATCTTGCAGCAGAACTGTCGTGCCAACGCACACCTGGGCTCAATTCCCACTGACGCTTCCCGGAGCGGTACACGCCGGCACGCATGTGGAGAATCTATTGAAGCAGTTCAAAAAGTACTTAAGTATCCAAGCTGGAAGTATTATAACAACCAAGTTATCATTGCCTTCTTTGTCGCTGAACGAGACGAAGCTTTGCGGTGCCTAGATTCCCTAGATTCCTTAATAGCGATAGAATTATATTAAACGCGCTGCTCATATGCATATCCTACAAACACTTCATTTAAAGAATGGTGAAGTTGAAGATGGTTGGCGTGTTCAAAGCAATATAGGGGACAGGATTAATGCGAAATTCATGCGATGTTCTAGATTTAGACAATCGTGATACAAATCGAAAGAAGGCCTCTGATTCAAGGGATAAGATTGCCTACTCGGGTAGAGACTCGCATTTATCTCCGGTACCCCTGCTCTGAATTTTTCGGGGGCCCCTGGCTTCGGAATATTCATGAGGAGTCTCATCGTTTCCCTTTACTTTTCCATCGAACCTTAGAGTAAATTGCCCCTACAATCTCACGGGCCTAGAAAACGAACACGCCATTGAAATGCGGTCGTGACCCCCAAACTTGAATCTCCGCGATATCATTCGACTTCTTACCTTCGACGGTTAGCTGCTGCGGCGTGCGGCACCTGTTTGATATATGGTCACCGGCTTAGTAGACTTGACGCGACCTGGAGAATCGATTTGATGCGGAACACCGGCGAAAACGGTTCCAACATCTACAGGCAGCTCTCTGTTGATGGTTGCATTCAAGTTCTTGCACCAACTCAACTGATTACATGCATAAATCTCCAATTTACCCAGCAGCAAGCTGGGGTCCCTTTGACCGAAGTGGAGCTATAGGCAAGCTTTTATGAAAGATCGTGCCCAATACGCAAGAAATGTTTCCCATTTCGAAACTCAAAACGTTTACCGACCGCGAAGAGATATTCCCCATTGAGAGCATCTATGCCCTCTGGTATCCTGCTGTGCATACGAGTTTATAGCCGATTAAGATAAAATCGTATAACCTTATTTGTTGGCCTTTGAAGTCTTGGGTCTAAGCCTTTTAGATACTTAAAAATCTTTTCGCTCTCCCACGACCATTTTCGGCCTGCACGATATACTTTTGTTGTGGAACAGTTTGAGACATTGCCGTGATATATCGCCCGTGTTTGCCAAATGACGGAAAGCCAGTGATCTCTTTTTACTACTTGTAGCCTGGAGTTAGCCGGCGTTAGTAAATAATTATATACCAATATTCGAAGATTTTGTATTCCTATAGTATGTACGGTATCTTGGGCGTCTTAAAAATTCTATTCCGACGAACCTAGGAAACTATTCTTAACGAGGTCTTCGAAAAGTAAACGTCCTACGGAGTTTCCCGCCAAGGAATTGCGACGATCACTTTTAGTCCTGAAGATAAAAAAGGCAGTCTACCATCCCGGTATTTCGGAATTGGCGATAAGAGAGTTTCTCCGGCCGTAACAATGATGGGGTTTGGGCAAGGCCATTGCTTGTCAAAAACGTGGACTGAATACTACTATTTACTGGCTCTATCAAGGTGCTACCAAATACCACTACGATGGTAAACACTCGAACTCCAAAAATGCCACCGAATGTAATCGGATTCTCAACATTTGCTAAAAGTCATAGGGGCTACTTGTCATTATTTACAGTAGTTTGTAATACTAGAATTTTCAAAGTTTCGGATGAGTGACAAGGGTTCCTGTACCCGACAGTGCCGATCTCCCAGGAACCCGGTATGAATGAGCGAACGATTACGTACTCCGCCTGAACTTGGTGGCTGCTACTGGACTGGCGCGCTTGGATACTAGGTTTAGCCCTTCAGATGCAACCTCGAAGGGTCCTCAATGGAAAATACCGAAAGTTGCAGGCTATAGTTAAATTATATCTCAGCATAAACCCAAAATCATTGGACCGCTTACGACGTGGCGCGGCAAGGCGCGCTGTGTAGAAAATCTTATAGAACCGACTATTCGTAGCGTGGGCGTTCGAGGAGAAAGTTTCCAGTGGAGTTCTTGAACCTTAGCTCTCTAGTGACCTCGAAATATAGTTTGATTCTATTTGAAATATATGTGGAATAATATTATAAGTTTGCGGTATTGTTAAGACCTCGTGAATTTCTTCGGGCGTATCCGGCTACAGATAGTACGTGCAAGTACATAGAGACTACTTTTCAACAAGACCTGTCACATTCTAAGAAGGAATAAATATAAGGCAATAATAACAATTGAATTCTCTGTATGCCATTAGATTTGAACTCTCCATTTCACGACTTCTCAAGCCCCCCCATTTGGCAATGGATCGTGTCCCCTTGGCGGGACGGATGGCGGACCGCCCAATATTTTTACCCTCAATAGAAACTCGGAGCACAGGCTCGAGCACGAGCATATGGAAGTCTGAAAGTCCGTAGACCCTATCCAAGCCCAAATGTTGTCGACAAATTAGGTTTACTGCGCGATCAATCTTTTCCTCGTTCGTGTACTTAGACTCGGGTCGCAGATCCCTTAAATCAAACATCTCCTGCTGTAGAAGCCAGAAGCAGCGACCACACTGGCACGCGCGGTAACACTCCCAATCGTCGGTGACCTCTTCGCCGCTCATCTCTGTACACGTGGTTGCCAACCCGCCTGCCCAGGAAGACGGCAAAAATGAGTTTCGGGCGCAAGCAAGTATCGACCATTGGGCAGGTAAAGTCTTTTCTCGATGTAGACGCGACATGTCTTGTTTCTTCCTCACGTAGAGTGAAGCCGGAGTTGAAAGGGCAGGCGAAGTATATTTTGAATAATCGACACATCTTTGTAGACGGGATATTATTCTTTTTGTCCTAGAATTCAGAGTACAGAGTCTTTTAGTGTGTTAGTCGCAGTAGCCAGGATGCAGGGTCCGGAGAGGCAGGGCCTCTATATATACCGGAGATCACTCAACATGCATGCATCCTATCAAGGTTGTAAACTTGTGGATTGCTGTAGCATTGGATTGACCATGAGGTCGTAAGTCCGCCTTGATTTCATGTCAAACCAGCAGGTCTTTGTTGTATTACATGAGGAAGATTAGATAGAATGCAAGTGCTCTATGACATTGAAACCTTTCCCTTTCTACTTATATCCTTAATAAAAATCTCGTTTAACTTTTCACGAGTTTGAAGAACAAAGCCATCTTGAGCTAAAATCGAGCCTGTGGATCCACGGCCTCGCGGGCTCATGTATTTCGTCGTTTAGTACGCAAGTCGTCTCCTTCTGCCTCGATCGATGGCGGCACTGACCAATACCTTGGACGTTCTCGATGCAACGCCGTCGGACGGGCTTGTCGAGGAACATCTCAATTTCTGTCAGCTTTTCTATATCAAGTTCAGTTTTTCCCGCCTAAATTGAGTGCTAGATCAACCCTTTCTCGTCGGAGCGATTTTATCGTTCAACATATCAACCGCCATTCGAAGGAATCGGCATTCGTGGCATTCACATTGGGTGTAGATCTCCATGTCGGGCCTTTCGTAGACAGCGTCGCCGTCCCTGTCTACGTACATGTAATTGCGCTGAACGCGGCGCCTAGGTAGTGGGCGCCGGCGATTTTCGGTTTCAAGCAATCTCTCCAGTTTTCGCACTGGTAGAAGTCTTTTTCGGGATACACGCGGCAGATTTTATGTTGTTCATCCTCGCTGAAGTTGGACATAGTGGGCAGGCGTAGTATATGGTGAATATTCGACACAAGGTGTGATTAAGGAGTTCGTAGATGCTAAAGTGTGAATAGGATGGAGACTTTGTTAGCTTTCTGAGCTCTCTGTCGAAATCTCGGTGGCTAAGTTATACGGAATGTAAATATCGAATGAGAATTTAGACAGTCGGCTTCAATTTAAGCATGAAATCGGCGTCTTAAACCCTGAGCTAGCGGTTTCAGAAAATTCTCTATATTTGACAGCGGCTTCGTTGCAGAGATCAAGCTTGCGAACTCTTACTTTGAGTTCATACAGCATACGGCTACGCTTTTAAGTCCCTATTCGTCTGGTGTGAGGACGACAGCCAGAATCTTCAAATGTGCTCAAATATCACGAAACGCACTACGGCCATTGCATTGTTATAGATATCACTTCATGTCAAGGAAATTGTAACAGTCAAATGTTGGGAGCTCAAGTTCATGTATCAGAAATTCTTCAGATATTTTATTATTATATTCTTAACCCGACCGGGGGGATTTTCTCAGTTCCCTAACGGAATACTCCTTCCCAAGATCAACTTATATCGAAATCGTATCCCCTGGATCCTGGCTCGCTTAGAAAAAGCATAAAATAGAAAAGAACAGTAAACAAAAGTTTAAAGGTAACCACCGGCAGTAATTCATGTGTAAGCTGTACACTATCTACTTGGCCTACCAGCAGGATTTATCCTGGCCTTTGGGCCAACGTCGTGCACTACCGCGGGGTGATGGATTCAAATTGTCCAACGCACTGTCGTAGCAGAAAAATAGCGCGCGCCGTCTTCCACGGTCGTCTCGTGCACTACCGCAACCAGGCAGCCCAACTCGACGCCCGTGGCTTTCCCATCGCAGACGATGCTCTCGCTATTACTACTGCTTGTACGATGGTTGCCGTTGGTTGAGAGGTGTCAAGGACTACCTTGATGATCCTGCAATATCGGAGGTCGCTTATTTATAAGCTATCGCGAATCTGCATAGTTTACTTTTTTTTTTTTTTTTTTTTTAGCCTTTGAGAGCCATTTCTCTAGATGATAATATTTACTGCACAATTGTGCAAACAACTTTAACTTCACAATCAAAAAAAGAGGAGAAACTATATAGGCAACGTAAAGACGTACACATTCGCGATCCTTAAACTTTCCTCGAGAGCGCAGAAAGGCTAATTGTCCTTTCAATAAACCCAACCGGCTCTCTCTGAGACAAAAAACTTGGTTGCAACCTGTTTCTCTTCATAAAAGAATATAACTCTTATCGATTTAAACAGCGATCGGGCCGCTATTTCACATAAACATACGAAGAAAAACCGTAAATTGACAAAATGCCTCCCAAAAAACAGTAAGAGCACCCCGTTTTCTTCTTTCTTTGTTTCCACTTTTCTCTTTTCCTGTTTTTCAAACCGTGTAAATTTTTACAGCAGGTGTTCGAATTCTGGAGACCAATCATGTTATCGTATCCGTTATTCATTCAAACGCAGGCTTGCTAATGATAAGAAAGGCCAACGAGCAACCCAGATATTCTCCACCCGGAATTTTGGAAATTTGCAGCTAACAGCTAGTATCACTAGTAGAAGCATACAAACCCGTGGATCCGCTAGCGCAAGCTATGAGGAAATCCGAACGCTAATAAAGAGTGATAGCTATATCTCTGGATAAAGAAATTGACTCACTCATAAGCAGCGACTTCGTCGCGTTCATCCTCAAGGAGTTTCTATCTCAGAGTTCTTGAATCAGCAGATCGGTTGTAACCATCCTCTGACAACATCCTCAAACCGCGGTTTGCAGCCGCTCGGCCAGGCCCTTGCCGAGCTCGCGCCTAGAATCTTGGATAATATTATGCAGAATCGAGGCTCTACATCTGCTCCATGTTTTCCTTAGCGAAGGCGCCAGAGATAGCTACCTACCGATATCGATGCAGGATCTAAAGGATATGAACATAGGAATATTCCAGGCTAGAGCATTCTACTTGAACCAAAAACGATTCTTCATAGAGCGCCTAGAAGATGGGTGCCATAAAGACCTTGAGTCGGACGATATTCCGCAATACCGGCTGCAAATAAGGGGATCGGAAAGGGATCCGAAGGAGAAGTTTACAAAGCCACTGATATCCTCGAGCCCGAAAAGCTCTTGGCTGTGAAAAAAGCCAAATTCCGCCAAATCACAGATGACTTTAATCCAGGCAAGAATCTCCTCCGTGAGGCGGAAATCATGAAGATGTTGAATCACCCACATTTGACGAGCTGCCTTGCAACTTACACCCATAAACGTCACGCTTACGCGGTTATATCCCTTTGGCCGATAGAAATCTCGGGAATGTTCTGAAAAATCCGGATAACTACTTCGTAGAAGAGAAAGCTACTCGGAAGACTGATAGTACTGAATTGGATGAACTGCCTGGCCTCAGCGCTCAGGTGGCTTCATAACAAGGGCGTCATTCACCAAGATATAAACCGGAAAACATACTTATCAAAGACGACCACATCTATATCACCGACTACGGGATGGCCAGAACCTTTGAGAGCCTTTCGAAGTTGACACTGAAACATCAATTCGGCACTCCCGAATACGCCGCCCCCGAAAGCTTTAGAGAAGTTGGTGTTGCTGAGACCGACGCCCTTTAGATATTTTCCCATTGGCTGCATATTCTTGGAATTATTGAACCTGCTCCTAAAGAGGTCCTATAAGGCTTTCAAGAAGCAAAGGAAGATAAAATATGTTTTGGAGTAGTCTAGGCACGCATGCGTATAGGGAGAACATCGCCGACTGCTTAGAATGGTTTGACCTTGTCAACGTCAATCTCGAGGAAGTTCCAAAAGTTGTCCCCGATATCCTCGCGCTCGCCAGGAAGATGGTGAGGTTAGACCCGCTGCTAAGACCGACCGCGAACGACCTCTTCCAAGAGACAAAAAGGATAGTCCGTAAACACACTGGCAGCGTTCACTGCCTCACACCATCTCCTCGTAAGCAGGAAGCCAAAGGCGATGAAAGCGATAGCGATTCTAGCGATGATGATAGCATTAACAAGTAAAAACCTTTACCCCTGACGATACAATTCCGCTCAAGCAGTTTATATTCGCATGATATACATTTCTTTCAAGTATAGTTTTCTTCGGTTTTTTGTCGGTTTTGTCTTTCGTAACGGTGTGTTATATTATTGGCTTCCTTCATCTGTCCCAATTCATAAAACTTGTGTTATCTCGAAGAATCACTGGTGTTTGGGATTGAACTATTATATAATGTTTGGCCTCTTTTTCTTTTTGTGATACGATTAAATTTAGACTATTCCACAAGCCCTTTTATTTCTCTTTTTTCCCTCTGAAATTGGAAAGGTTGTCAGACGTAGAGTGATATCCATGCCAGAAAAATACACGAGGAGACAATTTATCCTGATGCATCTGACTCATGCATCGAAGCGTGATATGAGATTGCCTCCGAACCCGAACTTATTGTCGCGGATGCTATGTGATATACAACCGAAATGTGAAACGTAACTAGCTTTGAGAAAGGGATGCTCCGACCACCAGTGCAGGAAAGGATCGTACTTGACATGACTTGAAAGCCACAGAAAGAGAAGGAAGAATGCTGGTGTTGAAGAGAAGATATAATCCGAGGTGATCTTCAAATCTATGGTAATGGTGGTTGCTGAATTTCATTCTACTGAATATTACTCTCTAATACCCAGAAATACATTTCACTGACTTGACTACGTTACTCCGCCCTTTTTACAAATCGATCATGGATTCGCAACCTTCAAGCCCGGAGACTCCAACCTAATCTTCAATAACACCAAGGAAAAGGTTCAAGAAGCTTTCTGAACGCCAGGCCCGGCTCCCTCAACAAGTATTTGGAAAGTATTCGGACAAGAGCTTGCAGAGGCTCTTAGAACGGACCTAGAACTCTTTCCGAGGCTTGGTATTTCAAATCTAAGGTGCATGAACTCGCTAGCCTGGACAATGTTCCGATCGCTTAATGACATAGACAGCACACCGGCCGGCGATGAATTTGACGACACAGCAGAGAAGCCCGACGACGTCAAAAAAATCAGAAAGTCCATAGAAAGAGACCAAAATACTGTCATAGAGGTGATGGTTTCTGTCACGAGTGAGGTGCAGGAAGAGTTGAGTATTGATACAGTCGGAAGCAAAGAGGTGTCAAACGAAGAAGACCTCACCGTCGAACAAAAAAAACAGTATGAGGCCTGGATTTTTAATAGATGAATCTGCTACTTTCACGAAAGTATGAGGGCGCTGAAACTCATGTCGTGGAAAGAGAAATCAGATTGTGTATTTGGTCTCATATTATGGTTCGAAGACAACTATTCCGAACACGTCGAAAGACTTACACAAGGCAATACTGATATATATCCTAAAGCAGCGAGGGAAGCATGTGCCTGTTGCTGTTATATTTTTTTATATACGGCTAAATATTTTATAGAGTAATATAATAGTGCTGGGGGGGAGACCCCCCAAGCCCCTTTGGCCTGCGGCATTATTTTTTTTTTTTTTTTAAATTGTATGCGGGGTACCTGGGGTCTACACCCCTGTCACTACGTGTAGTATAATTTTATATGCATTTACTATAGTAATATTATGCACCTTTGTGTAATGCTGGGGTCGCGACCCCAAATCCCCGCTTATACATGCATCGGTTTCCGTCTATCGTTTATTATATATATATATATACGTCTATATATATAAATATATATAATAAGATATCTGGGATCCCCGCCTGCCTGCGGCGCCGCGAGTCTGCGACGCGTGTACATGTAGATGTAATGGAACGCAGGTTGTTTATATTTTTTCCGAGTTTTGTTCGTGCCAAGCAGACATGTGCAGAATGGCAGTCACGTGGGCGCTGAATCTTGGATGTTTTTTCCGCTATTGTCAAAAGATAATGCTCATTCCTCGGAACAACACGCAAGTGGGAGCAAAGAACGATCCTTAAGTCATACAAGGAATGACTGCCTTGAAAGGGGAAAACGGGACTATTCGGATGATATTGACTATCGATGGTTAGTGGAGCTCCTAGCAAAGAGGAGAGAGACAAGTACTGGAAGGAGTGGTGGGAGGACAAGCGCGTAAAGTAAATTAGCTACGCATCAGAAGCCCTTAGAATTTCTCCAATGTTGGGAACCCGTGTAGGGCCGTCGGATACCGAAGGAATAAATGCTCTTAATTTCCTATAGAATCATAAGTGGGACTGGAAGCGCCATGAGAATCCCTCTAGCGGACGTTGTATAAAGCCTCAGGCTGTATAAAGGCTTGAATGGCTTTTGGAGGTACCAGTAATCGTAGTGTTAGCAAGTTTAGCCTCTGCATGTATTGATAACCGATAATAGCTATGTGAATTTGCCAGGATCAATTTTCAGAAGTTATAATCGAATGGAAGTTTACTTGCACCATTGTCCTTCGGGGTATTCCATCTGGGAACTTGAAGGGGCTGCTGTTGGGTAAACGAGCTTTAACCCCCCGCATAGGTGATGTAGTGAGCTTGACGTATCCTGAGGCGAGACCAAGCGAATCTCAAGGCTGACTTCCGCGATGAAAAGAACCGGATAGGCATCGGAAGCGTACCCTAAACTACCCTACACACGACATGATGATTAAATCTCGTGGACCTGATTCTGAACACCCCTATCCCGCTACCGGAATAACATAATAGATGATGTCCATGGAACGTCAACATGGCGATGGAAATAGCAATCTTATGGGCTAAGCAATACTACCTGCTTCATATATTCGTCCCGCCAGTGATACATCATCTGGAAGGATTTGCGGCTAAATGTGATCGCATATTATATCGAAATCCAAAGAAAGAACAGAATTTGCTCAGACAAACTGGATTCATATGATCCGTACCGTTAGCTATCTCTCGGACGCCCCACATTTATCTTTTTCTGGTATAATTATGGCAAACGCGGACACTCCGTGCCTTACGCCTTACGGGGGCGTCTTCAGGGTCTCATCGAACATTTTCACTATTATCGACTGCTCTGTCGGACGGGTAAATATCATGGCGGGCATTTTCCTTTATCCTTTTTTCTTCGCCCCCGGCCCTAGGGGCTATGGGGCGCCCCTTTCACGGCCGCTCTTTATCATGCGCGGGGGCGTAAACATCAACCACCAGCCCGTTTCCTTAAACCCCGCTTGAACATCGCGGTTCATTTCTCTATTATTAGTTCTAAATATCAGTCGTGAACAGTTTCATGTTCATTCATGTACTCTTAATTTCGCGCCAGAAATCTTTCAATGACGGCGAGAGTCCGAGCCTCGTGGGTATTTCGGGATATTTTATTTATGCCTCCATTTGACGTATGGGCCATACTAAGCGAATCTATATTCCACTGCTCAGTAGATTCTCAACATAAGTATCGGCTTAAATCCCTCGATAGAAAAGTTTCATCTACTTCATATCTAATTCTTGTAATATCCCTCTAGGTCATTGCGATTGCCATTAAAGAACCTATCGCCTCTGCTGCCCTATATAGAGCGCTACCTTATCCCCTACTCCCGTCTTCGCGTACCCCATTTATTAGAAAGAGTATTTTTTATTTGGTCTCGTTTCCCTTCCTATTCTCTCCAGCTTCCCACTCCCGCATCTCTAGTTCGCGAACTCCTTCACTCTCTCGGTTCATCTATATCTCAGTTTATCCATTAAATTAGGTATTGTAACTCTAGCAATCTAGTCTACCACTAAAACATCGGTTAACGAACGCTCACGGTTATTACCCCGAAATCTCCAGACCCTCAATATGATTGCCCGAAGCTTGATCCTCGTGGCCACCGCGTGTCTCCACTATGCCAAATCGTATCCCATGGAATATGAAGGAGCAATCCCCCGATGCAGCCCCTCCCGCCAGACCGTACGGCCTCGCAGTCTTCAACCTGAAGGACGAAAGGATAGGTGACGTGGCGGTTATTCAGCAAGTCGACCCTATCGAATGGTTTCCTCGTGCCATGAAGGCTTTCGCCCTCGCCAAGCCGCGAGGGAACAACCTAACCAAGCTGGCCAGCGCCGCGGCTCACAGGATAGCATCACACCACGGTACCGATAACCACCAACGACCAATTTATTAGTCAACCCATTGGAACTCTGCACACATACCAGCTACAAGACAAGGCCAACAATTCGCCACTGGAGCTTTATCTCGCTTACAGCGGGCGCTTCAGTCAGCCCACGCAAGGATGCCTCGCTCCGGGGATTGAGCCGCGTTGAGAATGATGCTGCCTTTGTAACATTCGATGTAGTCCAGGGCTTGACTATAGAGACGAAGAAGGAGACCGGGAAGGGTCACTGGGTTATCTGTGGCACAAAAGACAAGGCATACCTTCACATCGCCTCCAATTTAATAATAGAAACTAAGATGCTCGACTGGATACCTCACGACCCAACCCGTCTTCGAAACAAACCCTTACCCAAGAGGCCCGCGCCTCAGGGTACGAAAAATGCGAAGAGACCTGAGGATCCCGATCGCGACGTATCTCACGATCCTGGTGCGGAGAATAATGTAGGAAGGTGTGAATTGGTCCGACTGAAGAAGACGCTCGTGCGATCTCAGACCGCTTAACTTTCTTTCTTTCTTCCCTTCTTCTCTTCTTATGTCATTGTAGTGTGTTATGTGCATTTTCCTTTTGTTGTTTTATCTCTGCCGATGTTTCTCGTACCTTCCGGTATCCTTGTAGTTTCGATTCTGTGTACTATATATCGTTCCATTTCTCCATTTCGTTGTATCCCTTTCCTTGATATCAGTTTTTCACGCTTTCTCTCTATACGTATGAGCAGTTCATGTTTCGGTTATCCCGGGAATTCCAATATACCCGGTCGTTAAGCACTTTCAAAGCCAAAGCGTTGTGATCACCAATAATAGCACTTGTAAAATCCTACCCCGTCGCTCTCTACAATAGACTCTAGTTAACAGCAACGAATATAGATCCTCCAGCCAAGCTCGAAGACCCTCAACTAAACGCTTGGACAATGAAATTAATCTGTAGTGAATCATTAGGGTCTATACACGATTCGCTCCACCCTCCTCCCACGCTCTTCATTATTGTAACAATCTCAATATATTGATATAAATAACTAGAAATCACGGCCCCATAACGTGCCAAGCTCCTGTTAACAATTTTATGCATAAATGTATGAACTATTCGTAATGTTATAGAACATTGAGTCATTGCTCTTAAGCTTAGCTATTTATGTATCGATCAGCTTGAAGGCCTGATATATAATTGTGCGATTCGATTGAAATAAATAGTTAGACCTTCGGCTTTAACGTAGGGCAAAAATCCCCTTAGCCAGAACTTATTAGCTTTCATCAAAGGTTCTAAGGTAATTCCTTTGGTTTCTCTAGATACACATAATCCCCCAAAATAGTAAAAAATAGTTAAAGCTTCAATGTGCCGCCTATTTAAAGTCTACTTCGCCTGTCCACGCGGCGAACCGAAGGCCGCCATCTTTGCGTGCGGACGTATTTCGAAACACCACGAGACCTGCCGGTGCGAGCAGCTACTCTACAACGGTAGCAGATATCTAGGCTGCAAGGATCCGGAGCAATCAACCGACGAATTCGACTTGTACTATCCCTGTGACTGCGAACAACTCTGCCAGAAGATAAAGGATGCGCTGAAGAGGTATATGGATATACGTAACGAGCCCTCTCAAACGACGACTTCATAAATTATACCTTGCGCTACATACGTAGCGGATGTAGGTTAACGCCACGGAATCGAGGATCTTTGGTATTTCCCGTGGAACCAAAGTACTTCTGGCGTGTTGGCGTGGCTGGTCCCCAGGTATTTGGATATAAAGTCGCTAAGCCAGTTGCGACAGATATGGACATCTTGACGATACTACCGAGGAAAGTAACCTAAATAATCCATCGTGTTAATGTCATTTATATAATCAAAATTAACTATTGAAATATGTGGCTTTATCTAGCTCGTAGTTGTGACCACAGGCAGATAATTATGAGAGAAGTTTTCTTTATATTCAAAAGTCTTTACTATAAAGCGCCAATGATGGTCACATCAACGGAGTACTCTTTCGCCTGAAATACAAGTCCTTTATCAGGAACCATTCTAGCCCAAACACCGTGACAAGGTTGCAGTTCACCAGGATACATTTGGAATGTCGATTAATAATAAATTTGAATATTTCTCCCTTATCCTCTGGAGGCAAACTTCATGCTAGGCGTGTTCTGTCTGATTTGTTTCACGAAAGTTCATACTACCATAGGAAATATTTTAATATGTAATTCCTTCATATCAAATGCTTTTACGAAATTTACATATTATCGGCAAAATGATATCAAGCGTATCCCTAATTGCTTCGGCTTTCAATAATCCGGGAATTAAATTGATGGACAAGGTCAATCCCACATATTTGAGACGGGACAATCCTTACGACTGGTTCTATAATCCTATGAGTAAGCTCATATTTGTGCTCTATCAGTATGCTTTAACGGATTATCTTCTTCTGGAAGCGACAAATTTTCAGTATGATTAATTATGGAAAGCGGTCTCAGACTTTAACGAGCAACAATTCAAGTTTTGGATCTAAACAAACCCACAAAAGTAGCGTAGGCATCAACTACCGGAGATCAGTTGGTCCAAAAATCAGAGCCCGGGTGGTAATTCGAGTTTGCCTCAGGGAGGTTCTTTTTCCAAGTTACAGAATATCTATTAACATCAGAAACTATCAGGCAACTCTACCAAGAAATAACAGATAGTAAAACTTAAAATGTTGGGAAGAGAGATATTATAGCTTGTATAACATGAAAATACTATCAAATATTGACCAAATAGCTAAAAAATACAACACGCAACCACATTAATGGTGAAAAGGGGTTTGTATACAAGTTGTTATTATCATATAAAGGGATTTTAACAGTTAATTTAGTTGCTTAAGTATCTAACAGGTAGCCAAACGTCAAAAAAAGGGGGGAAGTCTCTGTAAGGGAACCGTACGTGTTTTTCTTACATTTTTGATGGCATTTCAAATTATAAATTCTCGAAGCCCTCCCCCAAAAAAAAAAAAAAAAAAAAAAGGAAGAGCTACGATGCTATTTGAATTGGTTAATTATGGAAAAAAACCGGGTTTCCGCAATTATGGGGCAGTCTTCGGAGGGCTTTGAGACTGATTATAGGGGAAATTGGCCAATTATGGCAATTGGTAGGTAAGGTATAACAAAGGGACTTACTATTCATAACTCATTATCCGTTACGAACGTTTTCGTTACGAACGTTTACGTTAGGAACGTTACATAAGTTCGATATTACGTCCCAGCCTGGGCAAGAAGTTCGCACTACGAGCACCATTTACTCGAATCAAACGAATTCCAAGGTCTATATAAGGATCCCAGTAAGCCCTTCAGAAGTGTTCCCCTCTACACCAGTCACGGTATTCCGATAATCCACTTCCACACACCTATAAATTCTGTCAATCACACAACCAAAGAAAAAAAACGACTGTTATAAACATGTGTCAACGTTACACGGTCTACTTTTGCTGCGCTGAACTCGAGAGGGTTCTCGAGAACCTTGTTCGCGTACACAAGGAGTCCGACCCAAGATGTACTTGCGAGAGCGAAGTCCTTTGGGATTTTGACCACATAGGCTGTTGTACTGAACGCTATCTAATCAACGGACATTCTTTAAAGTTTACACGTCCCGGTCTTTGTGCGAGTGCCTCGGCTGCGGGCCACTCAAGCGATGGATGATCCTGACTCTCTGCGAAATGCGAGACCCCGATGAGAGGAAAAAAGAGCTATTAAAGTATGTGCGAAGAAAGTTTAGCCTGGATATTACCAAATTGAAGCATCTTTGGTCGTTTTCAAGCAAGCCGTTCCTAGATCTGGAGCGAACCAACGAGGTTGACGGCCGAGTGTTCCTAACCGAGAGTATCAGACCAACGAAAGGCTGCCGGCGCCTGGAAGACCTATGGTAGTTGTGGGCTAGGCTATTCTCCGCTCCGGTTTTTGCCCTGTTACATGAAGGTTCATCGAATAGCAAAATTCGTGTTCAGGTAGCTGACCTCTAAAATTGGGGACAAGTTTGAGTTTTATAAATATACTATATACTTTCAATGAATTTATTCGATGGGCTCTATGATATTATGGTGTCTTTCATCATAGAAGCAAACCTGATCAGGCGCGGACAGTTCTATTGGAGAGGTTGGAGTACTGCCATACAGCTTTATGAACCCCACTGTGTTGAACTTGGAAGCTGGGGTAGCGCGAGCGAAAAACATGTGCCAGCCAAAGATCTTGCCGAACCCGAGATGGTTGCGGATGAAATTACCAAGCTCAATAGCTCGAGGGGCGAATTTCAGGTAGTATCTGCTTCAATCTTTGGCCGTCGAGGGAAATAACACACACAAGGGCCCGATACTTGTATCAGCCAAATGTTAAAGCATTTGAATAGCATTTCAGCGACATTGGTCTGTTCTGGACGCCGATTTTCATTTATTGTAATTGTATCAGGCTCACTTGAAAAGAGTATATTGTCAAAGAACCATCTATTAACAATTAACAACTCTATCTCCGACATGGTAAGAGATAGTTTTACCCTCTGCACTAGGGCAATATGAGACCTCTTCGCTTTTACCCCATCCAGAGCAACATGAAGCTCTTGGGCAAAGCTCCCCAGTACCATGATACGGCCAACAAACTCAAGTTGCTCAGCAAAGCAAGGGCGCCATGGTTGATGATAGTAGAACATCTCGCTCCCTATCAAGCTCATTCAGATATCTCCGGTCTAGCAAAGCTCAAGCTTTAAAGATTCTTTGGATATATAAGCAACACGAGGGGGGCTTCCACTTTTGAGGAGACTCGGATTCCGATTTTCAACCACAGCAACTAACCCATAGGAAAATTCTACCTAAAATCGAGTCGGTATACCCAAAATTAAACGCAACACCCTCAAACTAGCTCCACTATTTCCCTTGCAACTAGCATAATGTGCTACAAATTTGTACTCTACTTCTCCTGCGTGGAATGCCAGACAATACACGAAAACCGTGTCCGTGCTTATCGAGAATTAGCCGAAGACTGCGCCTCAGGTTGCGGTCACGAGACCTTGACCGGTGTTATACAAACCGGACGTTATCAGTACAGTAAAATCCACAGTTTGCGTGAAGGGGCGGTGCACTATTACCGACCCTGCGCCTGCAGCCAGTGCGAACTCGTTAAGGAATGGATCCATGCAAAACTGCAACCCGAATCAGGCTCAAATCACGACAAGGTCATATCGGCTTTGAGGCTTATCCGCCCCTACTCCAGAATGCCAGTGGAGAAGTTAAGCGACCTTTGGTGGTTCTCCGACAAACCAATTTGGTTGTATGATCCAAAAAATGCGCAAGCTAGGAGTTATATCTTCTGGAAAGTTGGAAGAGTTAATGCGACGGAAGAATGGCCACAGCCAGGAACCCCTACAGGTGTGAGGCTATGTTAAACAAGCGCAGAAATGAAAGATTGAGTTGGAATATCTCCATGTAAAGCACTCCGTATGACCTTTGGATATCTCGTCACCAGAGTCTAAAGAATAGATATATACAGAAAGATAATGGACCTATCAAAAGTGCAACATAATGAGATCTTTCCACTACGAATCTATATTTATAGATGTAACAGGTTCGGCCTGTCAAATGTCTCCTAGTATGAGTACAGGCCCCTATAAGTCCCTTTCTCGTCCGTACCTGAAAACAAACATCCGCAAGCACGCCCCAAGGATCTGATTCATGTAACCGCAGTTGGCTTTATAGTTCTAACCGTCGGCCGACAAGAAATTGTACATAACACAGTTCGACGCCCCAAAGCAATAGATGGACCCTACGGTTCAAGTTCGCTCTGTCTGATACGCCAGACAGATGTCGGAAAAGGTATTTGTATAATATTTGTTTGAGCGTCACATAAATTTTTTTTTTTTCCCCTAAAAAAAAAAAAAGAATTCTAGCTAAAGCAGCTACAAGCAAAAGTTAAATTCATATAAGTATCTTATAACATGCGAGAATACCTCGTACTGAAGTTTATATAACTAAACAACAGACAAGAACTAATACTAGGATATAAGAATTTACTTATATATATTATAAGATATTTATTAGAATTATTACTTAGATATCGATGAGTTAACGGATTCGTCTAGCTGAGGACGTCTGACAAATACTTGTGTGACATCTGTCTAAGAATATCAAGGCCCTCAAAACTGAGGTACTGTAGGGTAGACGGAGAATTATTCTGTCTTTTAGCTTGCTTATGATCGGATAGTAAAGTAAAATATAGGAGGTATAGGTATCCTGAGTTTGTATGCCAGGTAGAGGAGTTTCGATTTATTTAAACCCAGGTTCATCACCTTGGAGGAAGTAATTTCGTATCCCTTCTCCCCTCTACTTATCTCCAAAGCGTACGACTTTCCACATTCTAGGGATCTAGCCACACCATCAACAAAGACCCGATACACATACTACCTCGCCTGCCCAGAGGGCGAACCGCCCGGGCAACGTACAACCGTGCGTGCTTATCGGTCCCAAGATACCAACGGCAACTGCGACTGCGATGGAAACGTCATCGCTGGCGCTTTCGCATTGGCCGACTCGGACGGCAACTTGAAGGAGTTATGTCCTGGCATTACGCGTGCAAACGCGAGCAGCGCGCCCCGCAACAGCAACCAGCGGCGTATCTCACGAATACGTGGGCGTACCTAACTACCACGTACAATTCACAAGAAAAGAAATTGGAGAGGTTCCTCGAGATTTTACGGAAGACGGACAGGTATCAAGATAGCAAGGACGTGTTCGATGTTCCGTTGTTGCCGAGCGAGCCGTTTTGGTCAGCAAGGGGGGACGAAGATGGGCGTGCGTTCTGGGGGATGTTTTCGACACAGGAAGAGGAGTGATATGGAACCAGGAGCTGAAAGTATTTCTGGAGTTAGAGGCAGAAATACTTAGTAACGAGCTATATTATTAAATTATAGCACAATAATTTAAAATTTAAATATAAATGTTGTCACGGGCCTTTAATAAGATATAAACAGAACAGATGAAAAGAAACGACAACCGGTATCTATTCAATTATTTGTTATTCACGACAGATATCTATCAGAGTACTCTAGCTCTACGTTTGAATATAACAAGCTCGAAAAATAAGTAGCATTGCCATCCCAAGTTACAGACAGGATTGATAGCGGAAAACGGATCATAGATATCTTGTGATTTTCTTCAAGTTTTCTTCATTCCAGTCCCCTTTCTCACCTTACCAGGAACAATACACAGCATTTGAGCGATAACCCTCCTAGATTTAGAAGGGAAAAAAAAGTACTTTGGAAAATTTGTTGAATATTAATAAACGCAATGTGCTGGTACTACACTTACTACTCGCCTGTCCCGCCGGCGAGACAAAAGGCGCGCGCTCCCTGGTACGCGCATACAAATACCGCGACGCTGGCGTGTGTCTCTGTCGCGAAGAAATTATAGCCGGCGCCTGGAGCATCGGCATCTACGACGGTCAGGACGACGAGGCACCGTCTCCTGGTACTACCCCTGCGACTGCGAAACATGTGACCAGCTGCAGCACCTCGCCTCACGTCTGAAAAGCTCCAGGTGGTCGCAGGAGGACAAGAGGGCTTTGTTGAAGAACTACCTACGCGACAAGAAGGTGAAGAAGTACCAAGGTGATGGGATGATCCGTTCGGTGTGCTTTTGCTTGCCGAGAAGCCATATTGGAAGTATGAGGAAGATGAAGGCGGTCTATTTTTCTGGACAATCAGTCTTCTCCCGTACGCGTTATAACTGCCATTCTTGCTCTCCTAGGTAAATCAACAAAAATAGATATCCGGGTTTGATCTCAAGCGGGTAATTCTACAGACTTGAGCAAATAGTTAGTAGAAATCACAAAATTGCTCCACAAATCTCGATCATTGTGCCGTAAGTTGCATCGGTAACTATGTATCAGCTTTTCATCGCTTTTATTTGCAATTTCAGTCTCGGTCTCTTAATGATAACTTGCGAGAAAGAGAGATGGTGCTGATATTTGGCCTACTTAAATGAAAAATGGATGGTAGTATTTCCTCTTAACTTCTTTCAATTATATTAACAGAGTGTTTCCTTAAGGAGCTTTGAAGAATATCTACCTCTTTCTTCAACTAAAGAAACTTTTTACCTAGAGATTTAACCCAATTACAGATACAAATATGTGTCAGGGCTACATGCTATACTTCTCCTGCCTCAGAACGAGGACACTGGCGACGCAACCGTAATCCGCGCCTTCATCGCGCCTTACCCGTCCTGCAATTGCGGCCACCGAGTCATCGTCGGAGCAAAGTTAATCGGCCGTTACATGACCAAAGATGAAAAGGACCGGCACTACTACATTCCCTGCGAGTGCGAAAAGTGCGACAGGGCAAATTTGGTAATCAATTATATATGTCTCAGAGGACGCACGCAGAGCCAAAAGAAGAGGCGGCTGCGGAAGTATATCCTGGAGGAGGTTAGTGATTATCAGCACTGGAACGGGAACGTGTTTGATTTGAAGCTGTGGAAGCGGGACATGCCTAGGTGGAGACCTGACGATACTCATGGGTATATCTGCGCCGTATATGGCAAGGGGAGTTTGCGGAGGAGACGACGGACGAAGGCGAGACTGACTAAACGAAGCGGGGGTTGACCTGTAGGAGCGTCGTGGTTTTCATTTCTCGGGAAACAAGGCAATTTACACACCACTCAATAAACGCGAACAATTAACACAAGTGTCAGAAGAGCCAATTAAGGAGCCTGAATTGAATTATGCTAGTCTACTTGGTGAATATATGGTGTGCGAAGCAATCTTTCGCATTGTACTTTCTCTTTGCCTTCGGGTATTTTTCTTCTAAGATAAATGCCCCTTTCTACCAGTGCCCAAACATCGCGCATGCTCCGTAATAGCTCAACAAAATCCTCCCAATGCTAATTGCAACGTTCAACACCATCTCAGCCCCCTTAAACTCATCGACCAACCGCCAAATAAAGGCTGCAATAACACTCTCCCACGGCTGTGGCGCGATAGCTACACGCATTCTCGGCGAGCGCAGTCTAACCCTCCGCATTATCTCCGCGTGTAGTCTATCATCCCTTCTGTCGCCAACTCATCGTCGACAGTGGCTTCGACTTCGCCCTCCGCGTCGCCGTAGTACCCTTCATCGCGCTCATCCACAAACCGACTCCGGCTGCCATGTTCGAAGAATATATCCTCCTCGTGCGGACGGATTCCGTGTACCATGACGTCGTCCATCCAGCGGATCCACCATATATGTTTCCTCTCCTCCTCCGTCATTGGATCGATGATGTGAGGAGATACGGAGACGCTGCTGGCACACGGACAGTCGAAGTCCTCGTGTATCTTGAAGTCGGCGGGGGATGGACGCGCAGACTGGGGAAGGGGAAGGGGTCTATTGTTGAGACTTTGGAGGATGGTGTGCCCGGTAAGTGTGGCTTTGGCCGGCAGATGCGGTCCATTGGTGGGTAAGTGAGCTCGGTAAGCATGGTTGTGGTGTTACGGGGTATTTCTTGACACTTGATATGTTCGGTGACGAAGGGATCGTAAGATTGAAAGGGAGGGGGGAAGGGAAGATGGAGCTGAGCAGACGAGGCTTTCTTCCTTAATGTGGTACCAGTGCAGCGTCTAAGTTGCAATTCAGGAATCAGGTTGACGGCAACGAAAATTATAGAGAATTTTTTGCATTTGCTTACAGTGCAAAAAGTCTAAATAGTCGCAATTGCAACTTATACGTAGCAACTCTATTATTCCGCGCGAACGCGCCGGTTTACCCCGATTACACTTTACATTATTCTACCAGGAGCTCCCGTTCTTGCGAACCACGCGAGAGTACCAAAGGATAGGATGGAGGAAGCAGTAGTAGAGCGACACCAGGAGACACACTATATGAAAGAGAAACTTTAGAGAAGGGATAGTAAACATTGTTGAAATCTCATGCGGGTGTTGACTCCTTGAGTTAATATTTATTCTAGGGAAATTTTCCTAAAGGATGCAGGTGAGAGGAGCCGTTTTCGTCTGGGTTGGAGGTCGCAAGATATGATTGCAAAGTGCTTGATAAAATGACGATATTGAAGCTTGCAGGGTTCTAAACGAAATAGAACTTCATCATCAACGAAATATATATAGGCTTTACTTTCTTGGGCTGGAAAATATATCCTACTACTATACGAAACTACGGTCAAACTGATCCTCTGAAATATCGAAATGTTGAAATAAAATGCTGGAAATGAAAGGGAGTTCTCCTAAGACAGGTTATCAAAGTCGAATACACGAAAATTTTTAGTCCCGAAATGGCGAAATAAAAAGAAACGGTAAATGGGAGAAGGAAAAAAAAAGAGAAAAAAAAGAAAATCCCGATATTCCCGTCGCAGAGTAAAAAACACTACCCAAATCACCTCTGCAGCCTAAATACTCCAGCACCAAACTTACTCTGCTTCATGTATCTCATGCCGTACTCCTCATCTATTTCGGTTTGGCTCTTTCTCTTGCGGCTTCCGGTTCCGCGTGCGCTAAGATCTGGACCGAGTTCGTCCAACATGCGGGTGTAACTAGGATTTTATTTTATTTTATTTTAATTTAATTTAATATATTTCATGTTAATTTTTATAGAAAGAATTACTAACACTTGTTTAAGGAGAACTTAAACAAGGTAAACGAAAACGTCCTTTTTTTCCCTTCACCCTCGTCACGGTCCTCCTCAGCAGGAGGGTATTTTCCGCGGCCCGACACCGTCCAGATGTTCCGACGTGACCAGTTCTCCATCGAATCCTCCGGCATGAAGAACGCCCTCTTCTCCAAAATCCTACAATCCAACGGGTCCCTCCTACCCGCAAAATAAGCAGGAAACGACCAGCTCTACAGCCCGAAACGGTTGTACTCAATCAGCGCCCCGCGCTTCTGCTCCTGCGTGGTCTTTTTGCTTTTGAGCTCTTCTACGAGGCCTACAGCGTCGCTACAGCTCACGCACTCGCAGACTTCGTAGTACTCGTCCCTGTTGAGAGGTGAGTAGAAGTCAGGGGCTTCAACAGGATCCGGCGGCCGATACTTTCGCCGCCGGTGATGATTTCTTCCCGCAGGGGCAGGGTCGGCTTTGGCGGGTGGTGGCGGGTGGTGGCGCGGATGGCCTCCCGTCTTGGGAGATTCGCCCTCGTGGCAGGCGAAGTAAAAGAAATAGTAACGGCACATGATAAATACTTCTTTTCCGTCTTTCCCCTCCCCTTTTTCCTGGTTTGGAGATTTCCCCTGGGGAAGATTCCGGGATAGTTTTTTTTTTTTTTCCCTAGGGATGGATCATATATGTCCGCTGCAGAATATGAGATGGTCAGTTCGGGGCTCATTTTTGTTACTTTATATACACGCACCGTAAACTTTGTTGCTAAGAGTAAGAGTGAATATATAATGCACCCAAGTCTGTGAATATGCCTCGAATTCATACTCCGTACTATCTATCAAGCCTTTATGATTTTTTGGTCCGTATGCCATAGATAACGGAGCGTGGTAAAGAATTCTCATACACAATCGAGTCTTATCTTGATCCGGGTAGACCACGGCGATTCTTTGACAAATAGCAGTATATTGCTGCCTCACCCTGTATTCCGTTTCGCTACGCTTTTCGCACCGAATAGAGTTTTTTTTTTTTTTTTTTAGGAGCATTACAACTCCAGACTACTTTGGACCAGTAGAAGTGTGTTTGTTCCTCTATGAATGGCTCTTGATTTATGGAAAAATAAATAAATAAATATGGGCAGTTTCGGTATGTATTATACCTTAAGTTTTAGTATCACCAATAATTTATCCTAGATATAACTTAACCCCGTAACCGGCCTGCGACCACTTCCTAGTAAATGCAGCAGTGAACCTCTACCTGCTTTGACTATCACGGTGTCTTAACATGGTGTTGAGCGAGTTTGTCGTCAAAGATTATAATCAAGTGATCTATTTCTATTTCAATGAAGATTGTTTGGCTCTCGACCGAGTTTGTAAACATAAAAACGGAGCGCTGTGAAGAATCCTCCTAGCCATGTATCAAGTGTTATGGTTTAATCCGCGTAGTTTCAAGCTGTAGTCTTTGATAAAGAGGAGCATATTGTTGAATTGGCCTGTATCGATATCATGATATCAGCCAATGACATCCGTCCGTTTCTTTTTTCGAGGGTTGTATTCAGAGAAAGTAAAAAAAAAAAAAAAAAAAAATATGAAAGGGGGAGGGAGACACTTTATACTCCTTTGATTTCCATGACATGGGTAAAACGAGACGTGTTAGACTAATAAAAGGCGTTACAGTCCTCAAAAATATTGCGTATTCCGATTGCAGCTGGCTACTCTATCATCTGCTCACAAGTACTAGTATTTTTTTTGTCTTGCTTTTCTTTTCATCCTTCATCGCAAAGAAAGCCTCAACCTACGTTTACTGTCCTCCACTACCTCCGTCCTCGGGCTCTTCCCTCCTCCTTCCCTCCTCGCCTTCCTCATCCGGGTAGTCCCCCGGACCATACACCGTCCAAAACGGCCTACCAACCTCCTATCGTCCGTCAGGAACGGACTCCTCTCGAGAAGCCTACAGTGATCGATCCCGTCGTTCGAACCGGTGTAAAAAAACGGGTGCCGCCCGCTCTCGTACCCGGACCTGTTGTAACTATCCAGCATCGCAAATTCTCTTCCTGGTGTACCTCTGGCCCCTTAACCGGCCCGCGATGACTTCCTGGTGTACGCAGTCTGGGCACTCGCAGCGGGTGTAGTACTCCTCCTGCGGAGGAGCCTGGAGGACCGCGGGCCACTCGGGCACGCGCCCGTCGGCGCGGAAGCGGAAGCCGAGGGTGCGTGCGTTCCTGATGTACTTATTTTGGCAAGTGCAGCGGCTGCTTTCGCGGACATATGCGCGGATTACGCTGCCGTCTGCGGGTGTTTCCCCGCGGGGGCAGGCGAAGTAGATGGTGTAGTATTGGCACATTTTTTGGACCTTATACCGGAGAGTTTACGATTGAGTATAAAAATTTGTCCTAGGTGCAGTCCTTTTTGGTTTTTTTTTTCGGGTTGAAAATTATGAATATAGCTTAAGACTTTCTGATTACTACGGAAGGAAATGGATATGGAGGGTAACGGAAGGTCCGACATGGGTAATAAAAGGTCATTTATATAGATATCAGTAGTGTTATCTTGACTACGGCTCACGGTCCGGACCCTGCTAAAGCTCTCAGACTCGAGGTACGCCCGGGTCGCTTCTGATACTTTTCTTCAAAATAAATGTGAAATAGAAGACAACAGACACCTGGATCTCTAACAATTATATCCATCAACCTACAAGCCAGCAATTCAAGCTATAATTCAAAACAAGAAAATCGTGTGGAGTTAAGAAAAGAAGACTCGCAAATTTGAAGAACAAAATGAACTTTTCATCAAAACTTTTTTTTATAGAAAAAAAAAAAAAAAAACACAGGTAATTTTTTGTCTTCCATCAGTACTACCATCACACAGGTTAGTTGCTCATGGACCGTCTATCTACCATCACTCCCTCGGATTCTCTTTCCGCGATCCGAAGAGCCTCTTTAACCACGGCCGCTCGCCATTTGAAGCTGCAGAGCTACCGGAAGACTTGTCGCTGCTGGTGTTTGATGCTCTTCTCCTCTTCCGACCAGCAACCATCTTCTTGATGGGGTACAGCATCGCGTCGGCGAAGGTGTAGCTTTTTTCGCCAGTTTCTCTCCGCGTGAGCGCAATGACCTCTTTGGAGATGTAGATCCGGTAGGCAACCGGGGTGAAACCAAAGGAGCTTGGGATAGTAAACCGATGCAGCGCCACCATCACTACTATCGGAACTCCTATTCCTTGCTTCGTCCCTGTGCTCATCATCATCATCATCATAGTCACCGTCATCGTCATCGCCATCGCTGTTCCGTTGCTGGTATTGCAGTAACGGCATTAGCTCCTCGGTAGCATACTCTTCTTCCTCGCCTGCTCTAGTGTGTTTACTTGCTGCTTCACGACGTCCCCCTTTTTGCTCGGAGAAGGTCGCTCGAGAACAGGTTTGATAACCTGCATGCGATCGGCTAGGTCGACCATGTAGTCCTGCAGCATATCCTTTGTCCACTCTGTCTCTTCGTGCTCATGGTCTCTTCCCGGCGAGTTCTCTTCGCGAGCATCTTCGACATCGGTGACTTCGTATACGGTGACCGGAGGCGCCGAGCGGCGAGGCATGAACGGCCACGGATCGATGGTGGAGCATTTGTACTCCTTGGAGTTTGGAAGGATGTCTGACATCGTGACTTATTTACATTCGAGTCGATAACTTTGCGGTTGTGTATGCTCCGAAGGGAGTATTATTCCACCTTCTTAGGGGTTCGCCACATTTAGATATATTTGGGACGAAAGGTCGCATGTCCATCGCGAATGCCACGTTTATTAATTATTATGAAATAGGCTTTTCTCTTCCTTAATAGCCTTTGTGCGATAATTTAAGTTGATGTAGCAATCAACCTTTTTTTATTATTGGGATTTGAAACATTTTATGCTAAACTTCAAGATATTTTAGGTTGACGGTGTCGTGAAATCGCATGAGGATTTGTGCTTTCCCTCGTTTAGTGCAGGCGATATTGGCTTTAGTTGCATTTTTTTATCAGTGAAGTCAATCTATCGGATTGAAACCCAATCCAGTCAATTGGCTCACGAACAAAGAATGTTAACCTCCGTGCTCCGCCTTCTCAAGCTTATAGTGGCAAATTCAACCACCTTGAATTTTGCCTTCCTTCCTTTCTTTCCTTCCAAAATCCACCAGTAGTTGAAAAGTTAAAAGTATGGAAACTCTGTCCAGAAGAATACTCAATTTGGCGGTTGATCATGATATTCTATCACAGTTTTGCTAGCGCTGGTGAGATCTCCTAGATTTTTTCCCCCCATCGTGACATTCCAGGCTCATATTCACAAGACATTATTTGTTTTCCATCAAGTGGCACGAGTACTGGATATAAGCCATATCACATATCAAAGATTAGACTTTCACCATGAGTGGCCAGTAACTCCACCAGCCCGCTGGCGCCTTCCTCAACTCCCTCCGAGACCGTCCCCTAGCGCCCATCCTCGAGAGACCATCAACCCACCGGAGATGCCAGACCTCACGCAGCCTCTCTGGCAAGCTCAGAATATATGGCGCTGGCGGCAGCGCCGTAGTCCCCATCGCCGCCGCAATCGGAGGACATATGGATGTCTACTCCGGAAAGAGAGGAAGAGGACGAAACCGAAGAGAGGTATACGGATCCCGGTGCGCCGCCGGCGAGTGGAGTTGAGACGGAGGAGGAAGAGGGATTGAAGACGGACGAGGTCGAGATAGTAGTGGAAGGGAGGAGAGCCAGCTGCAGCCAGGCGGAAAACCCTGAGATGATAACGGGAGAGGAGAGTACGGTGGAGACGTTAAGGAGGAAGTTTAAGGAACATGAGGGGAGGACGTGGAAGGAGAATGAGGATGAAAAACATGGGATGGTCTGGTTCAAATTGTTTTTTTCTTTTTTTCTTTTTTTTTTTTTTTTTTCTTTTTTCCGCGGTTATCTCTAGATTCAGTCCTGTGCAATAGTTGATACCAAAAATTAAAAATGTTTCCTTAATCATATTCGGCGGGCTATAGATTAGCTAGCATAATGAACTTCCAGGCACCTCCGAGTCGATCGGCTGAATGCGGGCGACCTTTAGGCCATGGCGATTCCACGCGCTCGCCTATAGGTATAGATCCCTGGTCGTGCACGGCGAATTAACCATTCGTGGACAAGTGTCCGACTTTCTGTTTCTCGAGGCGGGAAGAATAAATCTCTCAAAACTCTCACTAATAACCAGGATATTAATCTCATGCTCTCGAGTTATAAAACCGTGTGAGGCTGGGAATTTTCAGA
>AZLU01000327.1:0-34326 GCA_002224055.1 Pezizomycotina sp. ARF18 | reverse complement strand
AAATAAAAGAATTAAAAAGAAAAAAAAATAATCGTATAAATAATATAATAATAGAAGTTTTAAATAACCTATTAGAATAGGCTATATTAAAATAAAAGCCTACAGTTTATAGTAAAGTATTTTAATAAAGCTATATTTATATAAAATAAGCTTTATCTTTATTTTATATTAATTTCTCCTTTTTTTTATTTTATTATTCGTCTTTATATTCTTATAATAATAAAGGTATTAGGTAGAGGGTACGTAACTACTTTCTTAGTTATATAAACTATTTTTGCTTTGTTACTTTCTTTTACTAGTCTCGTAATTATTTAACAATTAATAATTAAGACTTTGTCCTCCTTATCAGGTCGAACAAAATTATATTTTGTTGGCTATTCTCACTGGTAGAAAGCTAGCTTGTCTCGTCTCAGCCTCTCAGTAACTTATTTACAAAAGCAAGAAGAAAAGAGGGAATAAATAATATAATAACAATTATAATTATACTTAGTATTATAGGTAGAAATGGGACAATGTATAGGAGAGAGAGAGAGAGAATAAGTGAGAATTAGTCAGTAATTTGGAACACACAGAGGATATTAACTATATCTAGAGAATACTACTTATATATACTTAATATATATATTGTATTATACTACTTGAGAAGCTGAATCTCTTGAAATTGAAACAACAACAACCGGCAAAAGGGAATAGAATGAAAAACAGAAAGGAAAAAAGAGATCAAAAACATCGCGGAGATCATTAAATGGCACTTTCTGACTTTCCATTTGTATATACTGCGACGTACAATAGTCGATTATACAACCAACGTAGCTCGAAATTCGTAATAGCAGGGAAGAAACGAAAGCGAAAAGACTTGTGAAAAAAGAAAAAAAGAAAAAGAAAAAGAAAAGGCAAGAAACGACAGGGGAAAACGAAACAGATCTGAAAGACTTTTTTAATTTCTTGGACGAACAAAATATAACTCGATATAACTATATCTGATTTCTGTAATTTTTTTTGTTCAAAGTTGAATGAGAAGAAGGAGAAAAAATGAAGAGAAAAGGGATGGGAAGATTTTAAGAGGAAAAAAAAAAAAAAACAAGAAAAAAAAAAAGAACTTGGAAGAAAAAGAATTATGATATTAACAGAACACCTTTCATGCCACATGAAAATGCTAAGGAACTATTATTATCCTTTGGTCCATTCCGCGAAATCAATCTTTAAAACCCCCACCCTCCCCGCATTTTGAACTTGAAGCAACTTGTAACATAAGTAGTGAATTTTGTGACTGGAGATTAGTAGTAAACGGTCATTATATCAATCGAGGCAATAGAGCATAAACTGTAATTATAAAATTTAAAAATAATATAATAAAAGAAAATCTCCAATGGTTTTACTCCTTGTCCGCAGAGCTACTAGGGCCATCAGAGCCTTTAGAATCGGGCTTATTACTCGGCGTTGGCGCTGGCTGTGGAGGACTTTATGAGACTCTGATGCCTCAGACTGATCGACATGACCAGAGAGAGCACTGCGAGTGGCGGAACAAAGTTAGTAACGATAGCAATTTAGACACCGTTGTCATCTGGGAGGCGTGGATGGAATATAAAAGGGAAGTGCCCCGATGGCCCTTGAAAACTTTAAAAAATAAATAAATAAAATAAATAAAATACAGAAATAGAAGGTTGGTTGAGGGTATGTATGTGTGTGTTAAAGATTTGCTTTACCTGAACTATTGGCGTGGGCAACCGATTGGAGCTCGCTGGTGGGGGTTGCAGTTCTGGAAGAGTTTGCGGATTCTTCGCGCATGAGCGTGTTACTTGCACTAGAACCGGGCCCGAGCCCTTTTTGCTCCCGCCGCTGCTACTGCTTCTCGCGGACGCAAACATAGAACTAGGTCCAAAGGATGCAATTCCGGTTGACGCTCGCGCCGTCTTTGCTCCAAGGCGCCGAAGGTCGTCTGTGTTTAAGGTCTGATTTTGCCTGTTATCGTGATAGGCTGGTTTGTTGCCGCCGAAACCCTGCGAAAAGGATCTACTGTCACCTCTTCAACCTGAGGTCGCTGGCGCTGATTTGCTCGTTGCGCTGCAGCTTCCTTTTCTTGTTGTTGTTTGACAGCCTAATGGTCGGAAGATTAGCACCTTTTCGAACCCTGACCAATTTTTTTTTTCCTAAAGAAAGAAGGGAGGAGAGAAAGAGCACGGGGAGAAATAGGGGTCCATGAATGATTTGAAAGCTTTTACCTCTCGCGTATTTCGGTGATAGTTTTGGGCCCTTATTCGTCTTCCTTTGAGCTCCACCCCGCCTTCCGTAGCTCCACAATATCCTAGATGCCGATTAAAAGTTAGTAACGCGAAACAGTGTGGTAGGGGTAGTTATAAGGTGGAGCGGCTCGTAAAGTTTTTGAGATACTAACAGAAGATGAAGCGCATTCGGCTAGGTAATTCCTCGTTGTCCATCATTTGCTGAATACGCTTGAAGTAGATGTCCATCATCGGCCGGCTTTTGTCGGTAGAATCGAGGGCGCGACGATGGTACGAAGCAGTTTACATAACGATTCGACTTCTTCCTCCTCGGGTGTCCCTCGTAGTCGACGAGTTTTTGACGCATTCGTGCATAATGCGCTCTGTAAGCATGCTGAGCTTGAAAAGTTCACCAATAAATTGTATGAGGCCGAGCCCGCGACGTTTCGCGGCCATGGCAATATATACTCCTCTGACATCATTGTGGTATCTTCATGCCACCTTCGGTTCGGAGGCAAGTTTATTTCCATCTCTTTCGAATTCCTCTTGGCATCGATTTAGCAGATACTTCCGGAATAGCGCACCGCCGGTGACCACTTTCCATTTTTGTCCCGAATACTCTCGTCTTTGATATCAGAACCCATATTTCCAGCATCCGCTTGCAGAACTTGGCGTACATGGACGAAAAGTTCGGCTCATCGGTTGCCTTCTCGAAAAGTTAACTGAATGACCTGTCGCAGTGACCTTCCGTCAGTTTCGTGCTTTGACTGGCTGGCGATTTCTAATATCTGATCCGCGATCTTGTCGAATTTTTCTGGGTCATTTTGTTCAGTGCTGCTTTAACTTTTCGCTGCACCATCTCTGGAGGAAGTCTACCATCCTCGGCTACCGAGGGCCTAGACGCCGCCGGCCCAGCACCGGCGCACTTGCACTAGCGCCGGCACTAGGAGCCGCACTGTGGTTACCGGCGGCAGAGGCGGCAGCAGCAGCAGCCTGCTGCGCTGCGATATTCCTTGGGACCCAGCGTTTCTCAGATTGAACCAGTGGTTTTACATCAGCGATGGGAATCGTGGGAGTTGGCGCATCCTTGTCCTTCCTGCTGTCCGTTCTAGCGCCATCCAATGACCCGCTGCCCATCATTCCGCCGCCACCGCCGCCAGGTCCGCCCTGATTATTTCGTTTGCCTCGACTTCCTTTCATGGATGGTTTCGGCCTGCGCTCGGGCTTCCTGGAGGACCTCCAGGTTGACTAGGTAGTCCGGTCGACGAGCTAGTTCTGCTGATAGACGGTGGGGGCCTGAAAGGCATGCCTCCCAACGCGTTTGGCCCAAACCCAAGCGGATTCATATTGGGCCCAGGTCGAGGCTGATTCATAATGCTCCTATCCCCATTTTTCCGGAGCCAAAGACCCATTGTCGGCACAGACCCCATGTTACTTGGCCTTGAACTCTTTGGTCCTAACCCGGCGGAAGGCCGAGCAGGAGTCGGCCGTGCCGAGTCACTACTTTCTCCCATAGTATCTCGCATGCGTATATCCCAGTCGACGGAAGGTTTCTCCGTGAAGACCCCTGAACTGGAGCAAGAAGTCTTTCTCATACTTGAACTTGCCCATGGGCGCATTGGCGTTCAAGGCCGGGTTGGGCGAAAGTACTGATTGTGGATAGGCGATTGAGTTGATGTTTTCAATGAAGCGGGCGGATCGAAGAGCAGTGAGTGCGGCAGATGGAAGTGCGGCTCGGCCGTGGTCTTGACGATAGATTCAAAGGAGCTGGCCTCTCACGTTTCGGTGGAGGCATGTCATCTGGTCGAGTAGGCTGGGCACCGTTATCGAAATTTTCGCGACGTCTGGAACTAAACCTGCCACAGATTTGGAACCGGCGGGACGTTTTCGATTCGGCCATAGCATCAGCAGCAGCCGTTTCTGCTTCACCAATGACTTCTTCTACTACGACTTTGGCAGGTGTCTCTTGAGCGGCAGGGGTAGCGCCAGCGGGTGTCGCCGCCGCCGTTTCGGCAGCTTTATTGGACAGAGGTTTGGCAGAAGCGGGAGCATCCTTACTTAAGCTTGAAGGTTTTTCTTGGGGTTCTTTGGCGGCTTCTTCGGTAATGTGCCCGCTTTCTAAACCTTTAGATTCTTCCTTTGCTGCCCGTAATTGTTCCTCTTCCAATTTCGCCTTTGCCGCAGCTTTGCCTCCTCTTCTTCCTTGAGTCTTTGTTTTTCTTCCTCTCCCACACGCTTCTTCTCAGCGAGCTCGGCAAGCTCACGCTGGCGCTGTTCTTCTTCAGCTTTGATTCGTTTTCCTCGGCCGCTTTGCGCTCCTTCTCCTCCGCCTCCGCTTTCTCACGCGCAATGCGTTCCTCTTCCTCCTTCAAGCGTGCTTCCTCAGCTTCTTTGGCCAACCGCTTTTTCTCTTCTGCCGCTGCCTCTTCTTCCTTCCGTTTCCTGGCCTCCTCTTCCCGCTTCTTTTTCTCTGCGAGCATATCTTCCTGCACTTTCCTCTGAACAGCCGCTTTCAAATCTTCCTTCTTCTCCTGATCTGTTTTTGTACTCACATTCCCTAAGCCAGGACCTTTCAGGCTAGACTGCTACTGCTCCGTTCGTGGTGCCCATCTGGAGCGGGCGAGGAGGACACGATGACTGGAGATCGGTTTTGGCCCGGTGAGTGGGGTACTTTGTCAAACGATCGAAGAGCTCCCGTATTTGGATCCCTGATCTCAATCTTTTTGGACTTTTCGGCCTTTTTGAATACATTTGAATTTGTATTGCTTGAGATCCCGGGCTTGGACCCGGGTGTGATAGCGGAGGAGGAGCGATGCTCGCAGGCCCAGTGTTGGTGTGCTTTGAACATGCGCCATACCTGAAGGGGGGCGCTGGATGTGTTCGGATATTTGAGAATTAGAGCGCGACATTGGTTGGGTTTGCCCTGGAGAATATTGTGGGAGGTAGTTGCCCTGCGGTTGCGGATGTGGAAGTTGATATTGAGGTCGTGGGCTACTGGGCTGATGTATGTAGGGTTGAGGCGGATAGCCGATGAAGTTTTGCTGGCCACCATAGTAATTGGGATCAACCCTTGCGGGTACATCGACGGCATTTGCATCTGAGCAACCTGCTGAAAGGAAGAAAGGTAGTAAAATGTTAGCTCCTGACAGTTCTTTATGTATCTAAGTATGTATCTAATGTGCAGAAACAGAAACAGAAAAAGAAAAAAAAAAGAAAAAGAAAAAGAAAAAAAGAAAAAGAAAAAGAAAAAGAAAAAGAAAAGAAAAAAGAAAAAGAAAAAGAAAAAAAAAGAAAAAGAAAAAGAAAAAGAAAAAGAAAAAGAAAAAGAAAAACGGTAAGGTGGGTGGCCATACGTGATGAGGTCCCAAGTGTTGAGCGTACGGGAATTGGGGGGAGTGAATTGATTGGTTAGGAACGATTTGAGCTGAGTTAAGCTGGGGAGTTGATGGTAAAGAATGGGCGAGAGCCGGGCTTCTTCCACCTCTGTTCCCCGAGTACGCGCTCATATGTGCTCCGGCCGCTTGGTAATGAGGACCAGACATAACGGCATTACTGCCAGGGCCTGCAACGTTGCTACCACTACCGGCATTCGGCCCACCGTTAACTCCATTACGGGCGGATTTGCTAACCCCCGATACGACTGCGCAGGACTGAATGCACCTGCATTGTACTGATTATGGTTCTGATGAGCTTGGTGGTGCGACGTATATTGGTTTCCATAAACTGCTGCTAACATTATGACCACCTCTTTCGTGATCCACCTTGCTGCATTCCACCGCGCCCCATGCCCATCCCTGGCGAGTCTACGTGCGACGAATCCCTCCTGATGTGCCCATGCTGAGAGCTGGGTGCTAGAGGAGCATTTGGAGGCAAAGATACCGGCCGTTGTAGGCGCTATTGAGAAATGTAGTAGAATGAAAAATATCGCGATGTCATTAGCAAGGGCGCACTTGGTAAATTAAAGCACTGACAGGATTGATAAGGGTGTATGAAATTTCTGGACTAACGTTTTGCTCGGTAGGGTCATTATTCATCGACCCAAAGGTCGGCATACCTGACCTCGGTAATTGGGGCGGAGGACCGCCGCTCGCAGCGGGTTGTGGGATAGGAGATGAAGACGTCTGAGATGACGAAATCCGGGGCTTTGGCCGGGGTGAGTTCCAAGAGAAGGAGATGCGCCAGAAGATACCGCTGTAGGCACTGTAGTGGAGCCTGGACTAAGATTGCTGGCGGCCATCGGTCCTGGTGCACCCATTGCTGAAGGGTTTCCGGGGTTGCCGCTCTGGTTGATAGATCCGAATTGTATTGAAGTAGGAGCGCTGGGCTGCTGGCCCGGCGGCATCCTCAAGCCATTCTGCTGGTTCCAGGGACCGCTGGTTCCGCCAGTTGTAGAGGGTAATGCAGGGGACGACGTCATGGAAGACTTACGGCTGTGCGAGCCGCTTGGTGCCGAAGCGCCATTCACAATAACACTACTAGAGCTTACGATAGCCGGCGAGGCTACGACTGCGGGTACGGCTGGCGGGATTATCGTTTTGCCGCTTACCGGAGACGCATTTGTGAATGGCCTTTGATTGCCACTTGAAGGAATCGAGGAGGAGGATGAAGGTCCAGGAGGACCAGAAGGAGCACTGGTGGCCGGGGGAGGCGTGGCGACTGGACTATGTGCCGGCTGGACCGAACTGCTTGACACGATAGTTGCTGAACCCGGATATTTCTCCCCGTAGCTTGAGCGTAACTCAGCGGTCGGACGGCGGCAGCCTGCTGTGAACCAGCCGCTGAACCGGAGGTTGTCGATGCGGAAGCGATCGTACTAAGAGGGGAGGGGGACTTTCCAGGTACTGCGCTTGCGGACGTGGTGGCGTTCTGCGGTGGAATCGAGACGTTTGTTGATGATGTACTTGTCATTCGATTGCTGTATAACTCTTTTATTGCTGTTTGTATCTCTCTTTTTCTGTTTTCGCTAGTGAGTATGTGTTTATCTCCTGATGGGGGGTTTTTCCCTTTCCTTTCTTTCTTTTTTTCTTTCTTTCACTCCTTGTTCGCAAGTAAATAAATATACTTGACCAGAACCGTTTCTTTTCAGAAGTGGTAACTAGAACTTCGTGGATAGAGGGATGATATACCTGAGTGTCGATTCTCTAGATTTAATGTCAGAATCCTAATTTCCGAACGATGTGGATTTTGATTACAATACTGTGGTGGGTTGTTGTTATCAAGTATAGATGGTTGAGGGATGTAGAGAGAGAGGGGAGGGAAATTTTTTCTTTCTTTCTACTGATATTTTAAGAAGGGAAAAAAAAGGTTTTTTTTTTAAGGTTGGTTATTTGAGAGTAGGTTAAAAAAAAATATTCTGAGTAAGCTAAGTACTTACTTAAAGTAAGTATTTTATTTTAAATTTTTTTTTCCCTTTTCTGGGGGGGAAAGGAGAGCGAAGAGAAGTTTGGCAATGCTTTTTTGGTCTCTCTGACTCGTTCTTTTCTTCTCGCTCTCTTCTTTGCTTCCGTGGAGGAGGAAAGTTGAACCACAAAAATTTTTAATTTTTTTTTTTTTCAAAATGAAGTACGATGAGTACAAACGATCCGGATTGAGTTTTAAGTGTTGTTCATTATTATTCTAAATCAAACATATACTTGATATATATATGTATATACTACGATACTGTTTTCTCTCACTCTTTCTCCCAAGCTTGCTTGCTTTTCTTCTTTCTTCCTTCTCTCACTTTCCTTTCACTTTTTGTTTACCCAGAATCACCAATTAAGTAGCTAGCACTCTTTTTTTTTTTTTTCGGTTTTCCCTTTTCCCTTTCCGTTTGCCCTGGTTGTCCTGTTGTTGTGGGTGTGGGTGGTAGGTTTTGTTGCGGTCGTCCAGGCTGGTCGGAAAGTTTCTTAAGTACGTGTATACAGACTTTGCTAATTGATGAAAATAAAATAAAATAAAATAAAATAAAATAAAATAAGATTAAATACTGGTTTTCTCGTTAGACTTGGACTCGAGCTTGATACGCTAAAATGCCATTATTTGCCAAGTCATCAAGTACCTAGATATTGTGCACTAGTACTCATTTAAAAGATAGTCTACCTGGGTGCGTATTTAATGAGCTGTTAGTATTCAAGCTACTGGAGTAATGAATGGAAAGGAATATTGCGTTCTTCAGAAGAAAACGCCTTTAACACAAAGGACTTTTCGCCAAGGAGAGTTTTAAGTACTTATACTTAGTAGTAGCAATAGTAGTAAATAAAAGTGGTAATAATACTAATTGATATGTAAGTATGTATATATATATCCCTCTTCTGCTCTCTTTCATTTCTGGCAATGGCTTTTATTGTTCTCAAGAATCCCAACCGGATTATTCGAGGATCCCTTGAAATTTTCATTGTTGTAGTTCCAAAAAATATAAGTGCTAAGAGAATCAATGTGGCCTTTCTTTCTCTTCTCAAATATTTTGCATCATCCTTCGAATTCTACTTGAATTGTCTTTATTTTCTGTCCTTTAGTCGTGCTCTACTTAGAGCCGTGTTTTATCATTACTCATTGTCACATATCGAAAAATGCTCCCTGTACAAAGAAGGGAGGCAAAACAAAATAGCAAATAGCGTGTCACACACGCAAGTGAATATCTTAGGTGGAATTCGCTTTGTTCTTATGGAGAGTTTGGAATCAAAGAATACGCATGTATATATATATACATGCATACTTATCAGTATATATATTTTCTATTTTCACCTACGAGGCTAAGAAAACGAACCACTCATAAGATCCATCTTTGATACCGGTACTGGGAACAGCGTATACGTATTGTATTGAATTATTTGGTTAAGTATATAACTGGTGCGGACCTCCGTCTCATGACTAATAAGCTGTATTCTATGTTGGTGAGATAGCTGAAAGCATACGGTAGATATTGTTTTCTCATGCTAAATGGAGAACAGATAGAAAAAAAAGAGAGAAAAAAAGGCGGAGAGATCTCACGATGTTATAATAAATGTGCGTGAACGTGATTTTTACCATCGGGTTTCTCTATTATCAGAATTGATTGAACGGTGCAAACCTCAGCCGTGCGTTAGGTGGTGATTCTAGTCTTCGAAATTACGTTGCTTATTAACTCTACGAATGGGTTTTTTTTTTTTTTTTGTCGAATGAAGTAGGTACATATCTTCCACTTTCGAAGGAAATAGGGAGAAATCTCAACGTTTAAGCCTTATAATTCACTATATGTCGGTTTCGGACAGGATAATCCGCTTTCTTACTCCCCTCTATATAGATTTTAGCGGCCTAGTCTTTCAGGGGATATATTCTTCTTGTCCTCTTGGAAGCTGTCTGCTTCTAATCCTAGGATCTTTTGTGCACAGGGAAAAAAGAGAGGAAAGAGAAAGAAAGAAAGAAAGAAAGTTAGACTACTGTAGCTGATACAAATCTAAAATCGTAGGCGTGAATCTTCCTACCTTAACTAAACCATTTCTAAATGTGGAGTAGAAACCGCTCTCTTCAAGGAGATAAGTATTGTTGTTTTGAGATAATAGATCTTCAAATATGTGATCCAGAACCTTAAGGAAATGTATTAGTCAGTATCCTTGCGATTTCGCTTGAATTAAAAATGAAGGAACGCATAGGAGAGGTCAATATAGAATAATCAGATTACCGCATCTATTAGGGTTTTAAGACTTTGCACCAAGGTAAGGGCCTTAGCATTTGAGCAAGGATCGGCAGCCATTGGTCATACAATAATACGTGGCCCTGCCGCGTTTGACGTCCGCCGAAGAGGATGACATCCATTAAACTGATTTTCGTTGTACGGCGCAGCAGCACCAATGCCCCATCATTGCTTCTCTGTTTCCCACTGTAAGAGAACAAACTACCAAGCGGCAGTATATTGCATCCTTCTCGAGGCTTATAATTATTAGAACTTGGATGGATCATCGTAAAATTCTCATTCATAGTTCGGCAATGGTGTGAGCCCGCCAAGACAGCAATGTTGGGATAAAACCCGGCCAGTATCAGCGCCTTGAGTAGTGGAACGGAGGTAGAGTTATCGTTAAGCTTTGGGTGGCCGATTTCCGCATTGAATCTTTCTTTCCTATCCAAGAATGGGATAATACGACTGTCCACCAGGATTTGCTCAATTTGATTTGCCGTCTGATCGATTACTTGTAGCCCCCCGGGATGGAGGAACATTGCATTCGCAAAGGCGGAAGCAGCATTCAATCCCTCCAACTCACGGATTTCTCGCCACTCACGGAATGCGTTTATCACCGCTATATGGTCACTGTCAGTTCCGCGTGAGAACCGTTTCCGAACAACTGCTGCTTCCTTACGATTTCCTAATGGATTAATGAAGAAGTTTCTGGTAGCGGAAGCAGCGCCTAGCAGTATCATTGGATCAAGACATCGAAAAACCGCTCCTAGAAGAATCATTTTACCTAATGCTGGCTCAACAGGCCTTTATCACGATTGTTAATGGCTCACTCAACAATAGAGAGCTTCGCAGGTCGACTTATTTCTAAAGAAGAAAAAAAAAGAAGGGGGATAGAAACTCACATAGATGCAAGAACTTTGCCTAGGGGCGTCAAGTTTTCCTCCGAGTCGATTGCTTTCAATACCGTGAGATGCTTTAGAGAGGTCTTCACGGCTGTAGAGTTTGGGGGCTCGATAGACTCTGCCAGGAAATCAGCGATTGATCCTGGAATATCGCGTGCTTTGATATCTAGGCAAATCTCCTGAAGATCAGAGCGAAGCATTTCAGGAACCCCCATGGACCTCAGAGACTCGTGACGGGATTTTGAGAATAGCGCGAGGTAAATTCCATCCTGCACACGTCCCGCACGTCCAGCACGTTGCTTCGAATTAGACTTGCTAATCCAAGTACATAACAGGCGAGTTAATCTTTTGCTCTGTTCGAACTGCTTTTCTCGTAGTTTGCCACTATCAATGACGTATCGTACGTCCGGTATCGTTACGGATGTCTCGGCGATATTTGTCGATAATATGATCTTTCGGCGACCGACTTCAAGACCTTTGAATACCTCCATCTGCTCGTAAGTTAAGGACGAATGTAGCATTTGAATGCTGTATTTATTGCTATCAAGGAAATCTATGCCGAAGGGCCGAAGGTTTATGAGCCTTTCCCGTACAACTTGAATTTCATGGATGCCTGGAAGGAACACTAGAATTGCTCCGCTCGTTGTTGTTTGAACTGTGTGGGCTATAATAGCTGCGATGAGTCCAATCGGTACATATGAGTCTTCGTTGACCGTAGTTACAATCAAGCCATCCTCGTTTATCGTATTTTTATTCTTCCAGTCGATGCTTTTAATCCCATTGATTGCGGTGTCACGTTGCAATATATCAGTCGATCCTTCAAAAAGTTCTTTGTTTGTCACTCCGGACCCCGTTCCAGCTTGAAAATCCTCCTCCGCCTTGATAAAATCGCGAGATTCACTATCAAGGAGGCGCTGAATTTCTCCCGAGCTATAAGAACTCCTTAGCTGACCAAGGATCTCATCCAGATATATTGTTTTTACAGGATACAACCTCCCAGGAATTGTCAGGGTTGGACAAGGAAGAACAGCTCCACCTGGCAGGCTCGTGCCAAAGTATGTTGAAAGAGTTCACTGTTCACCGTAGCGCTCATCAGTATTATTTTAAACGTAGGCTTATTTGCCAAATTTGAATTCCCCGATGCCCTCTTCAGCAGCACGAGGAGGAAATCTATCATTATATCCCTTTCGTGCACTTCATCGACGATAACATGAGTGACTCCGGCCAAGGCGTTTTCAGCATCATGTCGAAGCTGCTGCACGAGAACACCTGTTGTGCAGTAGAGAATACTACCACCAGGCCGAGGATGCTTGGCATCAAAACGAACATGGTAACCAACTGACTGCTGCAAATCTTCATTTCGCTCGAACGCTACCCTTTCAGCTACTGATTTTGCGGCGATACGTCGCGGCTGTGTGCAGATAATATTGCACTCGGCCCCTGTGCCTTGTTCGATTGCACTTTCCAGAAGAATTTGAGGCAACTGTGCTGTCCGGCGCGTTAGCGTGACAATCGTATTCTCTCTTTTTGTGGGTGAATAGTGGGACTCTATAGAACCATGTACTAACTTGTTTTACCGCTTCCTGTTGATCCAATAATAATGCAAACGGGGTTACTGTTGACTAAATTGAGAATTTCGCGCCGATGTTGGCAGATAGGAAGCTCAGAGCGTTTTGCCCTTAATTCAGAAAGGCTTTCTAGGCCACAGTACGTATTGTAATTCCTCAAGAGCTCATGGTTTTTCCATTCAAGTTGCCTCGGATTCAACTTGAGACTTCTATAAATCCGTACCCAATTTTCCGCGCCTATACTGTTACCCGGATTGTCGTTCTTTGGAGCTTTCTTCGCGCTGATAGTTGTCCTAAACCCTATTTTTTGGCATAGGTGACGAGCTCAGAGATACTAGACGCGCAATTACCGCTCAGGCGAAGCCTTAGAGGCTTGAAGGGTTGTAGAATCTCGCCCTGGCCGTGTTCTAAGGATTTCTGGAATTCAGCATAAAGTGCCGGGTACACTCTCCGCATATGAATTGCTGCAGTTGTCCAGGCGGCCGTCTCTGCAGCCTTCTTTTGCCTCAGGATGACTCCTTCGCCCATGGCCTTTCCATCTAGGACTACCTGGCAAAAGAACCAGGTAATTCTCTTTCGAATCGCGGGAAATTGCCATGGCCTGATGACACACGAGAATTGCAAGTTTGGGCGTTTGATCTTGCAGAACTCAAAAAACTTTTTTGCATTGCGACTATTTAGAGAAAGCACATCTTTAACCACGATTGGAGAGGTGGAATTTTTACTATGCCATATCTCAGCCTGCCTTTGAAATTCAATGCAAGCTAGCGATTCAGCAATAGCCGGGTAAGTAGCAGTAAAACTGGCATTGATTCCATGAGCTGGTAAGCTCACAGAAACATGAAACAGCGGCGTCTTTCTTCCAAAGGAACATGCTTCCAGTTTAAAGTTGGGAATTAAATCGTAAATTGCACAGTAATCATATATATCGATCCGTTCACATGCACCTTCCGAATTGGTAGGCATCTTCGTCGTGTAGGCAGGGTTCTCAAGTATTTTCAGTGCGCCAGAATTATAAACGTTCTGGATCAGCCGTAGATAAGCACCCGGGTGGCGTTTTCCTACATGAGATTTGGGGAGGAATTTTTTTTTTTTTTTTTTTTCAAAAAAAAAAAAAAAAACAATGAAAGATTAGCTTGGGCCTAAGGCAATATGTTGTATCATCAAAAAAGCCTTCGTGACATAAGAAGCCTGATATAAGTCGGTATGGGCCATAGCGCAAGGAGGTACAAAGTCCTGAATAGGCGCAAATCACACAATGATAAGATACAATATTTTTTAAGGGGGGAGAAAAGGGAAGAGGGCTTGTTGTCTACCTTCGAAGCTCGCGTTTCCGAGAAAAAATAAGTTCCAAGGAATATGATGTACTGGTTACTTGTACCCTGCAAATGAACAGACCAGATTTCGAAGTGCTATCACTTTTTGTTGTGATACCAAGGACCTGTTGTACACTTTCTGCGTTGCATCTGAAAAGCATGGAAGGTGCCGAAGGCAGCTTCTTGCGGAGTGCTGAGATTTCAGATTCCAAACTTTGATCGGACCTGTGCTCCTCCTCAACTTGCAATCTCCTCTTGGTCCCTAAGTACTGTTCACGCTCTGTAGGTCGGTAATCGTTACTTCCCTTTCTGAAAATGTAATTTAAGAAAGAAACTATCGCATAGTACGGTTACAGACACTCACCGACGAAATCTTGGCCATCCGAGATCCGCCGTGGAGCATCCTTCTTTGAAGGGCTAAATGGACGAATTTTGGGAGTCCCCGGGATTCCACGAAAGGGCAACAACTTAGAAGTAGGAAGACTGCTGCCGGTACTGCTGCCGCCGCTGCCGCCGCCTTTTTTGCCTTTGTTGTCATGTTGGAGTTCTTGATGTCGCCGAGTCTGACGACAGAGGGTGGTGTGGTGCTTGATGATGTTGTGGATACGGGTGTGGGGCTTGTATTTGTACCAAAAGCTGACGACGGCACTCCCACACTTACGGCATTGTACTGATCTGGATGAGTTGAGCTGAGACGACGGTATGACACGGAGGGATGGCTATTAGAGACCCGCAAAGAAAATTGGAAACAGAGAAGAGAAGAGAAGAGAAGAGGAAATTGGAGGGAAAAGAAACTCACATAAATCGCTGCAGCAAGTGTAGTGACATTACTTTTCATGTACAGGGCGTGGGTAGAATAATAGTACGTTCGATACTAAACAAAATTCCTACTACCAGTCTTTAGACACCCCCTAACCAGAAAGAATATATTGTAGGTATTTTCGTTTTTCTTGGGGAAATAGACACATACTAAAAAATGGACTCTCAGTAACAGTGCCCGACCCCAAAAGAAAGATACCTTAATTATATATTTAAGAAGTTAGTAGTGGTACCTAGGTAGCTATTATGATCAATAATTTATTGATTGAGTAAGTACTAAGTAGTCCCTCCCTCTTTCTCTTTTAATTAAAATGTTTATTTACTTCTAAGTATTTATTTACAAAGTAGTAATAATTATACTTAAGTCATAATAATAAATAATTATTATTATTATTATTTTAACATCAAGATCTAACCCGAGTTCATTCAAGGAAGGATCCTTTCTTCCTGAACAGATCTTGTGGCTGGCGAACGCTTCAAGTGGTCCTCTCACTCTCTCGGCGCAAAGCAGCAAGGCCCGATATCCTCTCCTTTCATCTTGCGCAGGCGATCACACTAAAGCAGCAGAGCATCAATCGAAAGACAGTGTTCGTATAAAGGACGGAAAAGAGAAAAAAAAAAAAAAAAAAAAAAAAAAAGTGAGAGAGAGAAGAAGGAAAACGAAGTTAAATTTATATTTTAAGCGATAATTAGCCTTACTATCCAACACTTTTCCTCCGCTAATCCGCCAATTCATGGGCGGCTCACTTTCAAAGTTCATCGGCCTTCTATGGTCCAAGAAGGAGGTTCGGATACTTATATTAGGCTTGGTGAGTCGATGAATATTTTGTGCTGGACGGACGACGATGACTCGATTCCTATAGTCTTCTTCCGCATGGTCCGAAAGATGCGAAGCGTGGCCGAATGAGTAGCTGCTGTTGTTATATCATCTCGTCTGCTTTTGATTAATTTTGGATCATATCTCGTCTCTGTTACTAATTCACCTATTTCGTCCTTTCTCTAGGATAACGCAGGCAAAACGACTCTATTGTATAGACTTAAGGTACACAAATGAAAGGGAGAACGGATATCATCAACCTGTCCTTTTTGCCTTCCTCCCCGGGGATCTGGGCATGGGTCATTCCATTTTTATTGTCGTTTGATTTTTCCCCTATCGTTATTTCCTCGAGGCAGAGCTCCACTCACTTCGTACCTTTCTTGACGGACACGGGATTGAATATTCTATTTCCATAGCAGTTGCAAATTAAACGGTGCCTTCAAGAGAAAAATCTTTACTGACCCTCGTCTCATCCTTTTTTCTTTCTTTCTTTCTTTCTTTTCTTTTTTTTTTTTTTTTTTTTTTTTTTTTGCTTATCAAATCAATTGGATTTGATAATGATAGATTGGTGAAGTTGTCACAACTGTGCCTACGATAGGATTCAATGTCGAAAGCGTGACCTATGGGAACTTGAACTTCAATGTTTGGTAACATACCTCTTTTCCCTACTATCTTCCCTTCAATAACTGCTTTCCTTTCCCCATCCTGAACCCCACATGTTTTGTCATGTCATTGTCGAACTATAGGATTGCAATCTTTCTTGGGGCCAGCTTTCTGACAACATGATGCCTTTCTTTCTTCTTTTGATAAATCAAATATACAACACCGCGCAAGTGCCAACAAAATCAAGACCTAGGTACTAGTCTCTTGCTCGATCAGCTTGGTTAATTACGTCTCTCTTTGGCAATGAAGTCTAACTTTGATTCCAGGTGGCCAAACCAGTATCAGACCGTCAATACCCCTCACCCTTCCCCCCTTTTCTTTTATTTTCTTTTCTTTTATTTTCTTCGATCTCTTGGATGTTTAGAAATACCACTATTTCCAGTGAAGCTCACTATTGTCAAAGGTATTGGCGATGTTACTACGCAAACACCGCTGCAGTCATCTTTGTTGTTGATGCTACCGACACTGAAAGGTTAAGCACAGCAAGCGACGAGCTCGCCGCAATGCTCAATGAAGAAGAACTCCGGGATGCAGCACTGCTTGTCTTCGCGAACAAACAGGATCAACCTGGCGCGCTAGGAGCCGCGGATATATCGGAATCGTTGAAATTGTCGGAACTGAAAGACAGAAGCTGGACCATTGTTGCCTGCAGTGCTGTCACAAATGAAGGTCAGTCTAGATTTTCAAAATAATCTTCTCGCATCTTGAGTGTTGGGAAAGAGACTTACTTCATTCAAGACCTATTTCTAATGAGGTATATTATACTGACTATCGTCGAAAATTGTAGGAATCGGCGAGGGAATGGATTGGCTCGTGGTATGCTCTCACCAACCGTTGCTTCCCCCCTCCCTCCGCATGGTGTTAAGGGATGCAGATGTTAACATACATGGTATTATCTCAGAAAGTTGTCCAGGAGGCACAATAAAAAATGACGTTTCTTTTCTGCCTCAAGGTCATACGAACGTGCTATAACTAGATCGTCCACGGCAATGCTAACAGTGCAGAACGAGTGGTATTAATCTGAGCCATACTATTTCCTTTCGAGTTTCCCGAATTTCAAGGCGCCGAAGGTGTCTAAGAGATGTGTGGAGTTGGATTTTCGTCGCAGACCATAATAGACGCAGCTGCACTTGATATAGGCATACCATTGTTTAATGTTATTGTATAAGAAATTGTGTTTACATGCCGTGCTGTTATTCTTTTCTATCGTTGCAGTTGATAAACAACAACAATAACAACAACAACAACAAAATTACAGTATTCTCGTCACTAAACCCCTCCCAAGGCACTACACACGGTACAGTATACTTAGACTGACTCGTTTTCTGGAAGGAAAGGAAGGTGGGCAAGAGGTACTTGTAAATATATATATATATATATTATATGTGTATATGGCTCCTTGTAAAGGGTCGGGTTCTATATCGCAGTGTGATAACTTAAGTAATCTTTGGACCCTGCACTATTATTATTATTATATTTATACTCATCAGCAGCTTGGAAGCCAGTCTCGTAACCAGAACTTTTTTTTTCCCAATCTTCGAAATTCCTAATCGTGGTTGGTTCCAACAAACCCCCGAAGCCAAAAATATAAACAAATACAGCTTGAATTTTAGTAAAAGAACAAAATATTTAAAGAACAACTCAATCTTCTATTTCTAAGAAAAAGAAAAGAAATACATAGTATCTATATATATATGCATATATGTGTTGTAGTCTTTTCCTATTTCCTCCTTGGCATTTACCACCATAAATGGTCTCTTTCGACTGCCGGCTTCCTTTAGCTAGTCAGCTCTTTTTCTACTTAGCTCAATCAACCAAGTTCTTTCACTAAGTCTTTCTCTCTCTCTCTCTCTCTCACTAGTGCCTTTCCCACACGGTGACAGCAATATGTATATATATACTAAATATATTATTATTTATTTCATCTTTTTTTCTTTTTTTTTTTCTTTTTTTTTTGAGGAGTGGGGAAATAGGTCTTGGAGTGATTCCCTTATTATTGTATTATTCTTATTATTTATTCTATTCCCCCCCCCACCTTACAAAGACTCACTTTTGCCTTGTTACTTGTTATGAGGTAGTAGTCTATTAATCGTTACGCCCAAGTAAGGAATTGACCACCTCGTTACGAAAGAAGACCGAAGATACTTATACTCAGGAGTAATAGTATTCTTGATTTCATTCAACCATTCTTTCTTTCCTCTCCTTCTCCTTCCCTTTCTTTTCTTTTCTTTTCTTTTCTCTTCCTTCGCTCTCTCCCCCTTTTTGCTTCCTCTGCAAGTTCGTTCTCTAACAACGTTAGCATTATGGCAGTTATCTTACTAAACGTGCGTTTCCTGCTACAACTGTTTTGAATATTTTCCCCTTCCAACTGGCGACCCGAAGGACCATGACTCGTAAGAATCCGGAAATATGACTAGTATAAGCAATGGCCCTGATGACTCCGGCCGTGACAGGTTGGGCCGATTATCTTGCGAGGAAAAGAGGCGAATTGCGCAGCTTGCTATCAACGCGCGAGATCTGGTACGATGCTTGCAATGTAAGGTCTGCTCAAAACCGTTTAGACGTCCTATCTCACTTCCATGCGGAGAGACTATTTGCAGATCCTGCTTGCCGGAACTATCTGTTCGCCAATACGTATCGTATCCTCAAACTCTTGAAAGGTCGATGGGGATCCGTTGCGCTTTTCATCATACCATGAGAGTCGAGCATTCAATAGCAGACTGTGCTGCCTTTATAACGATGACAAAGCTTGTGGATGGAATCAGGAGCACTCTTGCTCAAGAAATATACCACCCTGTCTCCACTGCTTATAACGAGCTCGAGGATTCTCAATATCGACCCGACACAAAGTCATTTTCTGACGAATACTTAAAGTCAACGTTTCTTGCCGCTGATACGGGGTGTCTCAAATACCAGGAAGAAATGAAATCCCTGATATCATCGAAAATAATTATTCTCATCATCGAGAAACTATTCTTTGGGATCACTTGGCCGCTCAAACTCTTGCAGATCTCGAATGCCAGATCTGTTGCAGCTTATTTCTGGAACCCGTTACGACAACCTGCGGCCACACGTTTTGCCGCAGATGTCTGTATGATGCTTTGGACATCACTGCACTCTGCCCCATATGCCGCCACAGCTGCCATTGCCTGCTTCTGGTCTGAAAAAAGCAATCGATGAGAACCTAACCAATATTATAGGCTATCTCCAACCGAGAGACTTGAGCAACGCAAAGAGCAATACCTTCCCTTAGCAAAGGATGAGCCGAATACACCATTGTTCGTTTGTACTTTAGCTTTTCCGCATGTACCTTTGTTTCTTCACATTTTCGAGCCTCGATATCGGTTAATGTTGAGAAGAATTATCGAAGATGGATCCCGGACATTCGGAATGGTACTTCCTAGCAGATCTGGGGACCCGCAGGATCGGTCTGGGAGTTTTCACGCGCCTTTTGCGCAATACGGCTCACTACTCTCTGTTACAAACGTGCAAATGTGCCAGATGGGCGAAGTCTAGTAGAAACAATCGGGGTGAGCAGATTTAAGGTCGAATCTTGGGATGTATTGGACGGGTATCATATCGGTAGAGTACGTCGCATTGATGATATCCCGGTAGCCGAGGAAGAAGCACTGGAAATAACTGAGAGAACTTCCGGCCTCGACGTTCAAGGCACTGGCGATGTCCTGGATTGGGAGCGTCTCGCCACTAGCGACCTATTTGAAATGGGTTTACAATTCCTTTCTGAGATGAGGACAAACTCTGCAAAGTGGTTCGATCAGAGAATACTACGTGTCTACGGAGAACCACCCGAGGATCCGGCCATGCTCCGTTTTGGCTAGCGGCTTTACTACCGTTAGTGATGAACAGAAATATCTGCTTTTGCAAGAAAACAGTGTTCGTCAAAGGCTAAAAATGGTGATGAGGTGGATCAAAAATCTAGAGCGAGGGATGAAGTGAGTTGCACCCTTTTCAATGTAGTTCATCCTCCATCTTCCTCTATGTATGTTCCCATTCAATAATATACCATCTATAACCGTTTGACTGACCAAATGCAAGCAGTTCCTCATGCCTCGGGGTCCTATCTATAACTTCTTGTAACGTGGCATAGAAGGGGCTCCAACGAACCATTACTCTATAGTATATAGTTTTCCGCGAGCATCACGTCCAATTGCGTTTAAGATACATGCATATATGCATGCACACATATGTGGATGGCAATATGTATATATACATACCCTTACGGGGAGTGTTTTCTGAATTGTACAGGAATTATTTCAGAGCGAAATGCCCCAACCATACGATTTAGTAAGGGAGAATATTAGCAACGTTGCCCTTGGCATTGCTTCTGCTTTTCCCTTAAAACAAGCAGCAAATTTATCGACCTGTTGATCACATACCGGGACAGCTACCTCATTTGCTCCGTACCCCAACAACGAGAGTAGTATTTGCAAATACCTACTATGTACACTTACAACGCCGACGAGCGACTTCCCCCCCCCTTTTTTTTGTCTGGAGAAGGGGGGGGGAGAAAATAGGGAGCTTTCTGATGTGGCTTATGAGCATCGAGCGGCCAAAAAGATTATGTAAATAAGTAAAATAATTCGGACAATAAATAAATTAAATATGAAAACATCCTTAGCAAGTCTATAATATCTCCAAAATAACCATCGCAAACTACAGATAATCGGTAATGTTCGGATCCAAGAACAAGGTTGTAACTAACAGCACCAAAGTAGAAAATATAGAACCAAATGCCGACTTATTTAAGATGGGAACTGTTGGAATTTGGTGTTATAGGATTTCTAGTTTCTTCGGGGAATACGTCATCGTGCTACAGACGCCTTCGCTAGTAGCTCGGCAAAATTTGTCATCCGTTTTCGTGGTCGGCCACGCTAGACGGGACACTGTACTCGAGCGGAACTTCTTTGACTTCCTTTACAATTCTTTCCACCATTTTTTTATCGAAGAGGTCCAGAATGAACCGTCGGACAGGTAGCCTATACCTATAAGATTCCAAGAGCAGAAGTGCTCGTTGATAAAGCTCAGGAGATTGAAATAAGGCAGCGTGCGTCGTCTTGAGCCTAAATAGTTCATTTAATTTGTCAGCTTGTTGTTTGTTCCTGGTGAAATTTACGAAAAGAGAAGATACATCCTTTGAAGAGAGAAAAACAAAGGGGAACACTAAAAAAAAAAAGGAAAGGAAAGGAAAGACGGCTCTTTAGGTAGTCTGGAGACTTAACAAGGTCTCCAGACTACCTTTGAAAGAGTATTACCCCTGAGTGTGTTTGGGGGAAGGTTTGTCAAAACACCAATTGACGCCTAGCGTAGCTGATGCTCTTATTTCAAACAAGAACAAAAACTAGAAAGTGTGACACGAGGTAAGCATATAAATTACTGACTTGACCAGTTCTTTGGAAGCTTCATTAGCCAATATATGGTTGCTAAGATTCGCGACAGCATTTAAAATCCTGGGGACTGTTGGGTCGCCAGTTTCGTGCGTTGCGATCTTGTTGATGTGTATAGATTCTCCTCCAGCATAGTACCAGGGTTGTAGCTGTGGTTTGAATTAGCTCATGGTGTACCTCAAGGTAATGGAATCCAATTTTAGGAAGTCTAATAGTCGTGTGGCATATAGCAAATATATATTCATAGCTACTACAACTTACCGATAGTAAACGACCAAGGTCTGTCGGGATGCAAAATCCCAGTGATTCTCCCATAGTCGTCGTACTTGAGTCCCATCCAAGTTCATCTAGAATTTCGAGGCCATGGATCGACCTCGAATTAAGCCGAGCACGAAGAACGCAGTTCCTTTGACAGAGAGAACTTGTGACAATTCTGCTACCTTAACTATGGACTGGACAGCGTCGCTTTGATCTAAAAACGTAGCCCCCGATGGTAAAGAGCCGATATTCCCCACTGCCCATAAACAGCCTTGACCTTAGTGACTATTTCAAGGTCCTCGGACTCAAGACCATGCTCCCTGATGAATAAGGAGAACTCTTCAAAGTGACCCTTTTCTTTCAGGAGCCTGCAGCCTTCATTCGTACGCGCAAGTTCCCTGTAAAAATGAGGAGGTACAACTCCAATCATATCGCGTCGTTAATTATATTACCGTCGATACCTTTCCTAGGCCGATCGTCATCAGCAAAGGCTCTAGCAAGGGACGCTTCAACGTGATCGACATAAGCATCATTACGTCCCTGGCGAAAAAAAAAAAGAATAAACAAAGTCAAATAAGTTAGAACCAGTTTTGAGTAACAATAAGCCGTGATCTTTCTTTTACCAAAGTTGGACAACACAAATTACACATAGAATGGTAAGATGGACAAGGAGAAGAAGCTAGTCATCAAACCACCGAGCTCATTAAGCGAGGTTATAGGGCTGAGTGTGTAGAGAAAAATGGATAGAAACACAATAAAAAAAACGCAGGGTTAGATTTCGTACATGGAACCAGTCATCCATCTCTCTATTGATGTAATCAAGTTCATCTAGGTAATGATACCCTATAGAAGTGGACAGAAACCTTTTGTGATCCAGAAAGAAATTTAGCATCTATGGCTTCAAACCCTCACGAGGAAAATATAGGAATGACTGTACCTTAATAGCAATGGCGCTCCAATTTCGCCCAAATGGTCGAGAGTAGGGCGGCATTTCACCACGTATTCTAAAGAGCTTGGAGCGTTGCAGGCCTCCTCAAGAATCTTCACAGCAGTCTCGCAGACTTCGACATCCGGGTCATAGAGTTGTGTAACAAGTAACCGTATAGCCCATTCTGACGTCTCTGTTGCTTTACTAGGTGCTGATAAATCACTTAACATTTCTTGGTGTGGGGAAGACAGGCCTTTAACCAAGGATCTTAGGTGGTTCGTGGCAAAGAGCCTGACGCCCTGTATAAGCAAAGTGAAGAGGTGTTAGATTATAATCCATTGTTAGAGAAATGTAGCATAGTGTTCGCCGGGGGCGATATAGACAATGCAGTTCCACAAAAGGTATTACATAAGACACGAACAATAAAAGCGCAGATGAGGGAACCTGGGGTACATCTCTTAGCTTTAAATAAATTGTGTTTACCTTTTGGCCAGTAGTGAGAGCTTTTGATAAAATGATTCGCGGGTGTCCTTCTCTGTGAACACGATCCGACAGTAATTAGAAACCGTAGGTTTAAGTTGCATCTCTTTTTCATTGACGGTCCACTTACAACGTAAAGTCCATTGCCGAAATAAAGCAAAACATAACGTCGTCCCTGCTCCGAAGTTCGCTGATATGGTAAACATATTGAACATCTTCCATCGGTCCATCATTCTTTAGAAATACGATAAGTTAGTACAGCTAACCTGTAGCGTTTTCGGAGCATTTATATTAAACATAAAGAGGAAATTGCCCATGAGCAGACTTACACTAGGCCTCTTGAGTCACTGCTGAGAACGCCAAGCATGGTGAAGTAGCCTGAACTGAGGGTTTCGCTCAGGCGAGATTTTGAAAATAGTGGTCCGGCGAGGATATGCCACTCATAGGGTCTAGTTGTGCGAGACATTCGGCAACTTGTCGAAGTATCTTGTTGTCTCCTAAAAGCTTGATTCCATCTGGATTTTGAAGAAGCGTATGGAATAACGCACATCCAACCTTAACGTATCTTTGGTTCGGTTTGGTGTTCTTGATTGCGGAAAAACGAAATTTGAAAGGTCGAAAGAACGAAAATAGACGTTTTAGAAATTTGGTAGCCTTCATTGCCTCATCTAGTCGCTTTGGGTTTACGAGGGGCCCTTGTATTAACTCTAACAGGATGTCCCAATTCCATTTCGTATAGTTCTTTGTTGTCAAGATCTTTTTGGCACCACATATTTGATATCAGAACATTAGCCCAAAAAATAAAATACCGTTACCTCGCTACATACCTGAGTATCTAGTAAGAGGCTTCTGAAATGGCCATCGTCGAGTTGTAAATTCATTTTGAGCTTCATCTGTTCCACTTGTCTTTGACCTCTTTTCTCGTCATCTAACAACGATCTCTGAACTGGCGATTGTGAAATTGGAAGTGAACGATGGAGCGTTCGACTGAGTCGGTCAAGTTGATATACTGCCGCAGCAGCAGGAAATCTCTGTTCTCGGCCATATGACGCAGCTGTGGAAAAAAGTCCTGGAAGGAGTTGTAGCTTCGTATTGATGCTCTGCGGAAGTAGTCTATTTGCTAGCTTAAGAAGCTCTCCTATTAAGAGTGTTGATTTCCTAGACACTAAGGCGTCCGTATTTTCGTGTAGAATTGCGAGAAGTCCCTGTTTAAAATTTTCAACAACGGCGAAGGTTAGCAACGAGGAATTCTTAATACGCGGAGATTGAAGAGCTGAGATTAGGGTATCTAAGTATGGTGATACGAAGGAGAAAAAATGGAGCAAAATAGTTAGGTTACAGTGAAGATAAAAAGGGAAAAGTGGGAGAAGCTTAGTGTATCAAATCAAAGGGTAACTTCAAGTTCCACAAGCAATATATTGCAAGTGAATAAAGCGCGTAGCCTTGTAAGCTTTTGTTGGCGTAAAAACGGTACACAAACCTTCATCAAACCAGCGTCGAGGAAGATCGCCAAGAGGAGAGCAAGGAAGTGATCAACAAGGTTGATATGAGAATTGTTTTCGTGTGAAGTGTAGTTGACATTGGTAGTTTTAAGTTTGTTACTCTTCCATATGCTGTCGTATATATATACGTATCTGGAGGTTAGACTTGCGATTCGATCAAGATATCATGGATTTTTCGAGCTTTCGAGGCTTACTTGTCAATCTTCTACCTGCCAGGAAACTTGAAGACCAGGAAGGCGACTTGATTCGAAATAGATCGAAAAGCATATCGAGAATCACATCCTGTCACAGAGAATCCGTTACCAATCTACGTAATAATCATGTGGGCAACTTCAAATAGAAAATACAGGCTAATAGGAGACTCACTCTAACACTTGTAACTGGAATGTGAAGTGCGTCCACAAGGGAACGTATAGCGCGTAATCGAAACATTGAAAAAGACAGTAAACCTTTGGGTAAACGTCAGACTTGACACCAGCGTAGCAGGATTATTGGTATGTTTCGTAACCGGTGCTTGCAGCTGATATAATAGTTCTCCCGCGACAGATTCATCTGACCCTAATGGTTTCTGCTTTTTTCATGGTCCCGTTTTTTTATGAATGAAGAAATAAAGGAGAAATACGCATGAAACTTACCTGGCCATGTCTTCAAAACAGAACAGATCACTCTAGCGCTCGACCGTAGACGATCTTCATGTACGTGCGCCTTGGGATGAGAATCCGTAAATGCAGACACAACAATCTAGGTTCAAGGAATTAGATCGTTGTGAAGGATGGCTGCATCTAAAATCTGCGCCTGAATGCTTCTTTCTCTTTTTATTTCTGTATTCTTCCTTCTTGGACAAAGGATTATACTTCTAAGTCGTGTCCAGGCCGGACATATATTCTCGTAGAAGGCATATCTAAAAGATAGAGGAATGCGATTGTAAGGTATCGGAGAGATCGTGAGGACCGTCCGTTAAGGCTTGTACAAGGACTCTGACACCCCCGCCGTCCACAACTAGTGACGCGTCTAAAACCACTAAGCAAATCCAAAGGAATTAGTAGCGAGATAGATTGCAATGCATGTTCATAGATTTAGTGTGTAAGATTGGTTGAGACGGCAATGCTTTCAGGAATGTTGTCTTTCATACATAGTTCTGCTATGTTTCGGTGCACATAGCACGTAGCCGATCGTCGCTTTGTTCCGCACAAGAGACCAGGGCTCTAACGACGCATTTTGATATCTCGTTGTGTCCACCGGGACTTCAATGAATGCGCGAACGAACTTTAAAGCCTGCTCGCGTTCGACATTTGATCTGGCATCTGAAGTTGAATGTCTTTTGCAAGTGTACTTCATTGATGCTCGTAGGATAAGATAGATTTCAATCAAAGATAAAATCGAAAATAAACCAAAATCAAGAACAGGAAAGAGAAAAAAATATATAATTTTTTCATAGGAAAAGAAAAGAAGGGTGAGGGAGTAGAGAGAGAAAATATATCAGCTAACATCTACAAACTCATAAAGAGGGCACACGATTGTTTTTTTTATATATAAAAAGGGTAATCGTCTTCAAAGAGGATAAAATATAGGTATATTGGGAAGGGGAAAGAAGGAATCACTAGACTGCAAAGGTAAGCCATACTTGATCACCACGATATCGGTATTTAGAGACCTTATCATCTGAAGAGACTTCAAGTCCGTTATAGCATGCCTTACAATGCGGTATCCAGCGGCAGCGACTCCTTAGCTTCATGACACAGCATGAATTGTACCCTTTACCAAAGGCGGACCACACAAGGTCATACTTGAGGTTGGGGACGCTTGAGGAGATGGACCATGCCATTTGCTTTCTCGACATAGAATTCTGGTCGTCGGTTCTTTTCTTCTAGAGATTGCAAAATATCCGGATAGCGACCAGGTAGGGATTCGGTTGACAATAAAGATCATTCGAGTTTGGTTCAGACGTCGACAGGACCGCTCCAGGGGTAGCTAACAGAGGTTCGCCTTGAAACTTCGCCGCCAATCGTGTCTTTGGGTTTGAAGCTGCTGCTGATGAAGCGCCTTTCTTGTATTAATAATGTCAACCTGTGAGGTAAGCTCTCAATCATGAAATTGGCAGCATTCAAGGCCTTCTCAGCCTCGTTTCGAGCTCGCTTGGACTAGAATCGAGCGCGAGAAGAACTCTCTCGGCACCCTCCTTCATCTTTTTCTCAATTTCAAGCTCTCCATAAAGTCTCGAGTCGTTTCGGAACCTGGGTCCGTGGTTGAGGATCCAACTGAGTTCGAGAGGACGGGCGTGGCAAAGACGTCTGGAGCTGCCGGAGATTGGCGAGTTGAAGCTCCCGTCCCGCGGCAGATGACGCAACAAAGGACCAGTAGACCTCCGGAGACGGTTGCGGATCGTGCTATTGGCAGAACGTCCGTTCATGAACCTAGGCGTTGGGGAGTTAGGAACGGTCCCCTGTCACGATCGACCGTGGGCCCTTGTTGCTGATTGAGCGATGGACGCTGCGAAACATCGGCAGGGGCAGGAAGACCCTTCCAAGACGGCGAATTTGAGTCGCCAGCATTGGACATATCGTTACAAGAGATTCATAAGCTAAAAGTATCCAGAGAGGTTTCTTTGAGTATCCGTGCTTCTCGCAACTTCAGATGGAAGATGGGGCTAATGTTTTTTCTAACCTTTTCTACGTAGAAATTAGAGAGAGAGACTTTACGCAGGGGGATGGTTGCGCGCATATATAGAAGTATATATATAGATTATTTTATACCCGCGCCAGGTTTAGCTCTTTTAAACCACCCTAAGCATACAGCCCAAAGGGTAAATATAGCTAATTACCCAACTAATATTTAAGCTATATAATAACTTAATTTTTAGACAGTATCTAAAAGTTAACTAATAAATTTATATAATATAGAATTTTTTTTTTAATTTAGTACTTAGGATATGAACGATATATATATAATATATATATTATTTTATATAGAGAGTATAGTCTTGACGTTTCCTTTTAAAAATAATAATTAAATATAAAATTATATACATATAGTATATAATTATTTACGTAAAATTTATATACTTTTTAGCTTAAGTTTATATCTTACATTATTATATTAAATATAATAAAAAATTTATATAAAAATAGTAGAACTAATAATAATAATAAGCTAATAATATATATATTAATTATAACTTAAATAATTAAAATATTACTAATTAAAAATAATAACTAAATTAAATAATCTTTATAAATACTATAGTAGTAGTACTAATAGTAATAATAATATTAATAGATTATATCTATTTTATTTTTTCTTCTCTTAGTTTTCTATACTATTATTCTCTTAAATTTTATAATAAATAATATTTTTTCTTTTAATCTTTTATATTATTAGAATTAATTAACTACTACGCTTTTTATTATTACCTTTTATTATTAAGATAGTTAGATTGCTTTAATTTTTTATATAGTAAGATAACACTATAAATATTTATAAAAAATATTAATAATTATAATTATCTAATAATAAAATTCTACTATAATGATATATTATTAATATATATAATAGTCTTTTAATTTCTATATTAATATTCTATACTATATAAGCTACTAGATTATAGCTATAATTAAAACTATTATACTAAAGTATATTTCTTACTACTCAGAAAAAATAATTTAATAATTTAAAAAATATTTAATCTAGTGTTCGAGACGGGTTATAGTCCCTAATTAAAATAAATTCTAATAATTTGTTTTTATATATATTACTAAGGTGAGCGAAATTGTTTAAACTATGTATATAAGCCTCAGGGTAGCGGTATATTATAGTTATGGAATACTAATTTTTGCTTAGCGAACCTACTAAAAATAAAGGTCTTTTTTAACTATTACATATACCTCTGACCCGACTCGAACACTAATTTAAATCTTATAAAGAATCTTAGAGATTATTAATGTGAGCTACTATAGCGAGATTTATAAAGCTTAAGATAGATATTTCTTAAATATTTATAATAATAAAATAATAATAATATATAGTAATTAGCTAAATAGAGTTATAATAAAAATATATATATACATCTCTAAGTCTAATTATCTAAATATTAATAATCTTATAAAAGAGAATACTACCTTAATATTTAATTAAAATATATAGATTATTTATTAGTTATTTTGGTTTAATATAATGATCTAGAGATAAAAATTTAGAAAGTATATTTTCTATCTATTTATTCAATATTATCTCTTTACTTTATTTCTTTAGCACTGTAGCTAACTGTTATTAGAGTAAGGACGTTCAAGGCCTTAACGGGCCGGTTAATAACCTGAATAAAGAATTGAAATCTATTTAATATTATTAAAAATAATCTATAGTAGGTAATCAGAGCCGCTAACCGAACTTTTTAAAGTTTTAGGGTAGGCTAGTTTAATAAAATAGATAAAACGGTTTAAATAAAAATAAATTTGTAAGTAGGATCCTATTATTTTCTATAATCCCTACTAAGAATTAATTTTATTTAAGCCGTTTTACTATTATATTAATACTTCGTTGAGGCCTCAGCGCAGGTCCCAAGGCAACTTCGATGATGGGTAGATTCTTAACCTACTTGTTATATGTAGTTACTATTATATATAGGAAATTTAGAGTTATCGGAAAGGATAATGAACGTAACGCGAAATTATTTTAATAACGATATTATTATTAATTAGTTTATTGATAATATTAAATTATAAATAGAGTAGTAGTTATTAAAACTAAATTCCGAAGCTTTATGCGAGGCGGCGCTAGAAGCTAAAAATGTATCGATGCCGGGCGGGTTCGGGCGGGTTTTTAAGCCTCCAGCCGCCGGCGGTACCCTAATAGTTTTAAGCCGCCTAGCGGGTAACCCGGCCTAATTCTACCGGCTAGATTATCTGCTAAGATATTTATCTATACTAAGAATATCTATTATAGTATATATTATATATTTTATAATTATTTCTAATTATATACTTTATATATTATCTTTTTACTTATATCTTAATCATTAACGATATTATATAATTATTAAGTTTATTTTACTTAGCTAATATTCTTTTATATATATAAAATTTAAAGAAAAATAAAAAATAAATTACTATATTATACTAGTACGTCTATACTATTCTTTATTTTTATAATATACTATTTAATATTATTTAAAAATTACGCTTATTAAATTAAATAAGCTATATAAGCGCGATATCGCTATTAAAAAGTTTTACGCTTTAATATTACGTTAAAAAATTATTAGCTTTAAAAGCGCGGGTTATAAAGATTTTTAAAAACTTTTATAGCGTGTTTAAATATTTTAGTCTATTATAGCTTTTTAGTAGCGGTATAAACTTAATATTATAAATTAATACTCGTTTTAAGCGATCTCTTATATAAGTATATAAAATCTCGTTTTGAAAATTAAAAGATTATTACGCGCTTAGTAGTTTTTTAAATTCTTTATCTTTAAAAAATTATATTATTAGCTAAATTTTTATTTTAGGTATAAAAAATATAAAATTTCATCACTAACAAGACCTCTGCGTTAGAGTATCTGCTGCGTAAGACGCAAAGGTTCTTATTTTTACGTCTACGCTAGTCTTAACTAGTAATCTACGTTAGAGGTTATACTAGTATAATAGAGGTTATATAGGGTACGTATAATACTAGCGTTATTTAGCGTATTTTTAAAAACTATAAAAAAAAATATCTATAGATCTCTACTTTTATTAACGACTCGGTCTTTTACCTCTATTAGAAGTTATTAAAAAATAAAAGTTAATAAAAGATTAAAATATTTTTTATTTTTTATTAATATAATATAAGCTATACATTAAATCTTTTCTACCTTTATAATCTTATAATTTTTATTAGAGGCTTTTAAAGCTCTATAAACTTATATAAAGGTTATAATATTCTTTATATATTATTTTAAGATCTATAAGTAAAACTAGCTTATATACTTTTTCTGTCTTATATCATTAATACTAAATAGTAGTTCTATTTTATTAACTTAATTCTACCTATTTTTCTATATAAACTATATTTAACTTTTTATAGAGAATTAATCGTTTTTAAGCCTTTTTTTCTTTAGTTCTTATAATATTATATTTATAATAAGTTATAATATTATCTTCTATTATTCTAAAACTAACTTAAAGTTAATAATAAATAATTACCTCTAAGCTCCTAATAGTATATTTTATTAGATTTATTATTACTATAGTTTTAGAGGCTTTTAAAAGCGATTAAAAATACTTATATAGATATAGTAGAGATTAGATAGATTATAAGTAGTCTTAATATCTAAATATAAAATTTCGTTTATATCGGCCCTTAAACTTATTATCTTTATAATATACTTTTTAATTAATTACTAGTTTTTATTAATACTTTTTTAATTAGATATTTTTTTATATTATCGCCGCTAACTCTTTAAACGCTATTTTAAGATTAATATTAGCTAAAAAAAGTTATTAATTTAAACTATTCTATAGTCTTCTTTCTAAAGCTAATAAAAGCTCTAAATAAATCTTTATTAAGCCTTTAACTTAAGACCTTCTCTTCTAATTACGCCTAAATTTAAATATCTTATTTAAAATAAATAAACTTAATTATAATATCTTTAGATCTATTATACGCTTAATATAATTAAAGGCTTTTTAACTTCTTTAAGTTAAGAACTATACTCTACTTTCTATATATTAGTTTAAAACTTAAATAGAAATTAAACTCCTTAATAGTATTTATATAATAATAAAAAAATATATTTTTAGAAAATTAAAGTTCGACTTTTACTAAATACTTTTCTACTTAAAATAGATTTTATATATTTCTTTATTATATAAGCTATCTTTACGATCTTAATAATTTTTTTTAATTATTTTTTTATATAGCCTCTTATTAGAGCTTTTTTTATTTCTTTAAAGATCTCTAAGATTTTTAAAAGCTTTAAACTTTATAAAAATATTTTTATATTATAAAATTTCTTATATTTTCTTATATATTTAAACGATTTTATTAAATTAAATATTATATTACTATTTAAATAAAGGTCTATAGAGCTTTAACGTATATTATAGCTTTTATTAAACTTTTTTTATATATACTATAAACCTTCTTAAGAGATTTTTTAGCTTATTTAAAATTCTCTATAGAATATAGATTACGTTTAGTATAATTATTAGTACTCTAGTAATAATCTTAATATATATTTATAGCTCTTTTCTATTACTACGTAATTTATATATATCCGATATTAAATAAAAGAATCTAAAATAAGAAGAAAGACTAAGCATACTCTATTAAAATTCTCTATTAATTATAATTATCTAAAAATATAACTATCTAATTTAAAAAATATATTATTATACTAAGATAAATACTATATAAAATATCTAACTTTAATATATATTAATTTTAATAAATAGACTTATAAACGTATTAGCTAATCTTTTATATCTCTATCTTTAAACTCTATATAATAGCTATTCTTTTAAGTTCTTAAAAGATAAATCTAATATAGAGTTTAAATTTATTAAAATTCTCTAATAAGTTTCGCCTTAAAATATATTTATCTTTTTTAAGAAAATCTCTAGTTACTTATATAATACCTATAGAATATATAGAACTTAAACGATATACTAAATAAATTAATATATTCTATATAATCGGTAGCCTTATAGAGAAAATAGAAATAAATACGAACTTAATTATCTATATAAAGTAGAGAGAACAGTCTTAGAGACATTTTAGAGGTTAAGAATAATCGCTAGTATTAATTAAATTTTTTATAATAATTTAAGCTAATTATCGCTAATTCTATTTTTTTTATAATATTAGTAAGAAGCTAGAAATATTATAATAATAAAAATTATAAACGATATTAGAGAATATATTAAAGTTAAGTAAAAGGCTAGACTTTTATTACCGCATAGTTTATTAAATAAGTTATACTAGAGCTATAAATAATAAGTATAAATATTTTACTTCCTAGTAGATTTTTTATTTTTTTTTACTACTAATTAGTAGTATATATCTGTAAAATAGTATTATTTTTTATTAGATTATATTCTAACTAGTCTAATATTTATATACGGCGTATACGCCTTCTATTTAAAAAAATTAAAAAGTAGAGAATAAGATTATAAAAAAAAATAACTATATTTTCTCTTAATACTAAAGTCTAATATTCTAAAATAAAGCTTAGATATTAAGTTTATCTATTTACTCGAGAAGTTTTTAGAGAGAATAAGTAAATTAAAAAAATAATATATTATCCTTTATAGCCGGTTCTATAAAGCCTAATTAAAAAACTATTAATTATTATTAGTAATTTATATCTATAAATTATTTACTGCTAAACCTTAACTATTTTAAAATAAAAATTATAAAATCTAACGAGATCTCTATATTCTTACTTTTTTTATTATTTTAATAGTATACTATAGTTCTACTGTTATAGAAATTTTAATTTTACCTATATCTACTATTATAAAAGACCTAAAGTCTAACTAAACATTTTTAATTTATATAAATTATAGCGAAGCTTATAGCAGAAAAATTTAATAGAAATTTCTTTTAAGACCGTTATTAATAGAAAGATATAGATTACTTAAGCTCTAGAGAACTATAAATAACTATAAGTATCATTAATCTTTAATATAGTAAATATTCTCTGTATATATCAAAAATAATAAACTAAAATAATAATCTACGTATATAAAGTTATCTTATATTTATCTAGTATAGCTTTATAAATACTCGATTATTAAAATATAATTAAAATATTGATTTAGTAGTAGAGTTAATTTTAATATATCTAAAAATTATTCTAATATATATAGCTTTCTATCTTAAACTTTATTCGTAGTAGTACGTACTTAAGCGCGTATATAATATTATTGTAAGTGAGGACGTTTAAGGCCTCAACTAGCCGGGCAATAACCTCGGTAAAGACTTAGAGTAATTTATATCTTTACTAAAATATATATATATATCTACCTTACCCCGCTTTTCCTTATTAAAGAGGAGATTACTTAGTAAGATAGATTTACCTATATAACCTTTTTTAATAATAGATTAAAGTCCTAATAACTCTATAACTTAGAATAAACTAGCTATAATCTATTAAAAATATTATTTATTTCTAATAGATATTATTATATTAAAATTTAATCTTTACTCTCTTAAATCTATAGAGGTTTTACCTTACCTAGCTCTATATAGAAAATTCGCTTACCCTATAACAATTACTAAAAACTCTACAGACCTATATTTCTTCTATAGACTCTATAAAATTCTAATATTACTTACTAAAATTAGTTCTTTATTACTAAGAATAATTAATAAGAAACGCGATAGCAGATTTAAAACTAATAAAAATAATATCGTTCTATAACCTCGTCTAAAACTAATAGTTTTATCCTTACTTAAGATAGAAAAAACTATTCTAACTAGTTCTAGTCCCTTATAGACTATTTAAAACTAAAAAAAAAAAGCTATATACTTAGTAAGTTATCTTAAACGCTAAATACTACGCGAAAACGATTATAGCTCTTTAATAAAAAATTTTATCTTCTACTAATACTATTTTTCTTTTAATAATATAAATAATAACTACCCTTAAGATATAAGAATAAATAAAAGTACCGACTAAAAAATAATATTAATAAAAATATAATCTTATAGATAAAACTTAGATTTTAAAAGTTAGCTTATAAAAATATCTATTAATAAAGGCTAAAGCCCTAAAAAAAACTACCCTCGATTAAACTCTAGATATATAGCTTCTCCTAGTTAATAGACTTAGCG